>LZPO01087270.1:44934-71748 GCA_001675575.1 Neotoma lepida | reverse complement strand
ACCCAGAAGTAGTGTTTCTGGATTATGTGGTAATTCAATCTGTAGTGTCCTGTGTCGTCCCCCCACCCCACAGGGGGGTTGTGTGTTGTTTTCTATAACAAGCACACCAGCAGTACAGAATTCCAGTCTCTGGTCCTTACCAACACTGTTTCTCCCTCCCACTTTGCTTGCTTGCTCCCCCTTCTATTGGACATTGCTAACAGAAGGTTTTGATTTGCAGCCCTCTGATATCATTTCCTTATCATCTGTGCCTTTGGAGAGGTGTCTATCAAAGTCCTTTGTCCTTTAGGAAATTGGATGGGGTTTGATGCTTTGTTTCTTTGTTTAAGTTGTATCTGCTCTTCATATATTGTGGATATTAACCCCTCGTGGTTTGGAATCAGCTTCTGTTTACAGGGGCTGTGTCCTGCTCTCTTGATTGTTCCTTTGTTATAGGGAGTTTTGATTTGATGTAGTCCATTTATCTGTTTTCACTTTTGCTGTCTCTGCTTTTATGATCTTATCCAGTGTTGTGAAGCTTAGCCCTTATGTATGTCTCCAGGGATTTTACAGTTTTAATTTCACATGTTGGCCTTTAATATATCTTGAGCTAATTTTTATGTATCATCTACAATAAGGATCCAACCTCAGGTTTTACATATGAATATCTAGTTTCCCAGAATGATTTTTTTTGGTGAGACACATTCTTATCTTACATGGAGCATAATATGATGTGGAGAGTTGTGTCCTACACAGTCATTTGACTTTTCTTGGTATCCCCACAGTGAAGCTTTTTATTTAGAATGACCTTTTCTCCATATTGTCACACCACCTGCCTTGTCTGTGTCATAGCTTTGTACATGTTGTTCTCTACCCCAAATGCTTTCCTTTGCTGGTGTGTTCATCCTTTATGATTCAGCCCACATAGGACCTGCTGCTGCCTGAAAAGTCACTCCATCNTGATTACACACGTATGTGTCTTCTTGTTTGTTTTCGGACAGGGTCTCATCATTTAACTCAAGCTGGCCTGGAACTCAGGAAGATCTGCCTGCCTCTGCCTCCTGAGTGCTAGGATTAGAGATGTGGTCATCTTACCCTGCTATTTATGTATCTTTGATTTTTGAGAATGAAAGCTGGGTGAATGAAAAACTGGATGGTGTCCAGTTTGTCTGATAACCCCAGCAGTCACTGTAGATCCTGCCACCAAGTAGCTACTTAGGAAAATTAAATGACTGAACAGGCCACTGTTGTCTATAAGATGATGAGAAGACTGTGAAATGATGGAAGACAGGAAGTCTCAGTTTCACATATAATTTGCTGATCTTCTGTCCCCCAGTACTGAAATTAGGCGGTGGATGGCTCTCCAGGGTTTCTTCTGGCTCCAACAGGGATGCCAATCACATGGGGGGGGGGTTGTTGGCCATGCTTTCCCAGGGCTTCCTTTGTAGAATACGTACTCTTAGATCTTAAACTCTGTGTGTGCACAGTCTGTGTGAGGATGAGGAGTTTTGCCACAACAGTCAGATGAAGCAAAGCATGCTGGCCTGGCCTCTCCTGTGTGTCCTAGCTCCAGCAGCTTGTCTGTCATTGAAGGGCAGCCATTCCCTTCCCCCCACTCTCTTCTAGCATCACTGTTCCTAACCCTGAAACTGGGAAGATGTTAGACAGGTCATCTGTTTATAGCCTAGTGTATGTGTTTGAAGAAGGAATGATAGTATTTTGAAAAAACATCCTCATGTGTTGAGGAAATGAAAGAGTACTTTTTTTTTAAAAGATTTATTTATTTATTATGTATACAATGTCTTGCTTGCATGTATGCCTGCAAGCCAGAAGAGGGCACCAGATCTCATTACAGATGGTTGTGAGCCACCATGTGGTTGCTGGGAATTGAACTCAGGACCTCTGGAAGTGCAGTCAGTGCTCTTAACCTCTGAGCCATCTCTCCAGCCCGAAAGAGTACTTTTTACACAACAACATAAATAAGCAAAGCCTCAATAACTTGGTATTTAGGAACATGCAGAAGGCATGCCGTGCCAGTGGTGAAGTGCCCACCATTGTGGGGAAGTGTGAAGCTAGGGCAGTCATTAGGAGCTGTAGGTCAAGCTGCTCTTGAGGCTCTGCAGCAGCTTCTGTTACTTCTGCAACTTTCTGGGACTCTGGGTGGTAGAGACACGGGAGGCTTTGGATGAGCCCAGCTCCTGGAGTTAGGACTGTGTTGTNGACTTGTTTGCCTTAGCTCCCCCACCTGCCCTGTAGTGGGACAATTAATTCTCCAAGCTTTGGTTGCTCTTTCTAAAAAAGTTTAAATTACATTTATTTATTTATAAATGATGGGCATGCGCCGTGGCATGAGTGTAGAGGCAGAAACTAGCCTGCTGGAGCTGTTTCTCTCCTCCCACNATGTGGGTTCCAGGGACCTTCAGGTCTGCAGCAAGTGCTTTTATCCACTAAACCATCTTGCCAGCCTTTGTTGGTTTGTTTGTTTTGTTTAATTGTAAAGGGGATATCATGATCACACCTTTCTTTATAAGATTATCCTGAGAATGTAAATCTGTAACTGAAAAGCTCTTTTGGAATGGCTGACACACCATATACATTCCCTATGTGCCACTTGCTATTAAGAATTCCATGCTAGTTTGTAACCATACATCTCCTGATCTGACATAGGAACCTTGAAAGTTACATGGAGAAATCAGGAAAATGGAATTAAATAGAGCCCCTTTATTATTGATGAATTGGGTAGGTCCTATAGACCTAATCTGGCTTCCTTAATACCTCCCTTGTCTACTGAGCCCAGACCAGCAGTGTGTGCTTGAACTTTCTGAGATGATGGAAATGTGAGTGTGCTCTCCAGTGTGGGAGCCACCAGCCATTGAAATGTGACTGGTGTGATTATGGAACTCAGTTTTAAATTTTATATCACATGTTTAGATGTGTGTAAGCTAACAAGACTGAGCGTGGCAGTTTTGGATAGTGCAGGTCTAGACACAGGCATGACTCAGCCAAAGGATATTGGCTTTGCAGAGGAGGCAAGCTTAACTAGAATTACTGTCTTCTACCCTTCCCATGCGAGTATTGGGGTCAGAGAGAGCTGAACCCCCAGACCTGCTTCTTGAAGGATGTCGAGGTCCTGACTCCCTGTGCTGAGCACACAAAAGGAATTGCTGAGGAGGCACTTCTGAGGGGGCTGGAGCAGGGGAGCTGTGCAGGTTACTCACTCTTTCTGGTACTGCTCTTTCCAGTATTCCTAAAAGCACAGAAAATCTCATTTTATTCATTTTATGGCTAAAATTTGGAACCCTGGGACCAGAAGCACTAGTTCCCTTTCCTGTATAGTGACTACTGTACATTTGCCTAAAAGTAAAATTTCAGTTTTCAGTCCTTAGTGATAAAATGTGCTTGTGTTTTGCCACACCATTGGATGTCCCATGTGTTGCCTATTTTTCAGATTCATCAAAGACAAAACTTAAAACTATGCTGAAATATTTTAGCCCAGAAGTCAGGATGCTAAATGGGAGAGGATGAGGAGTTTGAGGCCAGCCTGCCAAAGAAAGGACATTCCCTCTTTGTCCTGCTTCCCCCTTATCTCAGTTTTGAGGTGACAGTTCAGGTTGACATCTAGGGTCAGCGTTTGAAAAGCCAGCTGTTGCCTTGCAGCGTGTTTCCTCTTCCAAAACTTTTGAGCAGGATTAAATGCTAGACAAGTTCTAGGTGGCCTGTGTTTATAGCAAATGAAGTTAATGTTCCTTTTGAAACTTCACCCAGATAGCACCTTGCATCATATAGCACACAGCAACATTATTGGCCAACCAGAAGGGCTTGTGTAGCCTGCATGTATAAAAATACATGTTCCTAAACTTTATCTGGTTCAAGTGATTGAAATGTCCTTGAAAACAGTCCTGATTTTGGAAGGCATTGTGCTGAGTATTTTAGATACATTATCTCCATTATCCTCTCACAGCTGTGAGACACAGCTTTGGAGATAGAGCTCACTTTTCTCTCTTCATATTGGGGTTACTATGACTTGCTTGGCTGTGTTCACATGGATTAAATGAGAATCACACCTGTGTTAAAATGAGTAAATTATCATGTCATTTCTATTTTTGGTTTCATGTCTTTAGTATATAATGCATTTTTTAATTATTTAATGATTTTAAAAGATTTGTTTTTATTTGTGTGTGGGACCTCCTGGAGTTGGAGTTACTGGTGGTTCTGAGCCACACAACATGGGTGCTGAGAACTGAACTCGGGTCCTCTGGAAAAGCAGCAATTGCTTTTAACTGCTGAGCCATCTCTTCAGCNTCCCCAAATTATTTGTTACTGTTAGTGAGTGATGTGTGTGTGTTCTCTCCTTCCACCTTCCACCTTTACCTTGGTTCCAGGGCTCTAACTCAGGCTGCCAGGCTTATGTAGCAAGTGCCTTTACCCTTTGAGCATCTCCTCAGCCTGATAATACATTTTTATGGCTCAGGAACAGAAAAATATATTAAGCAATGAAAAGTCTCATTCTATATAATATGAATATGTATTTCTCTCCTTTTATACAAAATGTTGTGCCTGTATATCTGCACACTTGTGTATGATGCTGCGGTGGATCCCAGGGCCTTGGGTATGTTAATAGTAAATGCATGCTCTGTCACCAAAGCTGCAACCCCAGTCCTAATTTGGGAATATGTCTGAGTCAGCACCCAGAGAGCCTCTTATCCCTTTACACAGCTATGTAGTATTCCATTGTATCCAGGCAATGTAATTTTTTTTAACCAGTTCCTATTGATTGAGGCTTGAGCAGTTTCTAGTCTTTTGCCATTATAAACATGGTGAATGAATAATCTTAGACATCTTGTACATGTGCACTTGTAAATGTAGGGTAAAGTTCAAGAATCAGAATTGTGGGGCCAGAGGGGATGTGCATTTGTCATTTTTGGAAGCATTACCAAATTGCTCTCCATAGGGATTGTGTCAGTTATATTCCTACAGCAGTGTGGGGAGCTGCCTGATCTTCACGGCTTTGCCACAGTATTTATCAAATGGTTGTAATTTTGCCAATCTAACAGATGAAAAATGAATCTATGTAATTTAAATTTGCATTTCTATCTTAGTGAGGTTGACCTCCTTTTAACTTAAGAAACCTTGACCACTTTGTGAACTTCCTAGATGTATCGGGTTCCTGGAGGTCTTCTTTTCTCTAGATGGTCTTTATATGTGAGGCAGATTAGTTGTGTGTATTGGGTCTTTGCTCAGNGATTTATTTTTGACCCCTTGTACACTAATATTTTATTGTAGTAAAGTATACCATTTTCCTTACAGCATCTAGGTTTTATGTTAATATGAAAGGTTTTTCAGATGTCTTGTTTATTGACATTTATTCCTATATAGTTTCTGCTGTTAAAAATAGGCTCATTAAGCCTATTCTAAGTTTTTGTGTGTATTCCTTTTCTTACCAAAATTTTTGTAGTGTTTTTAAAATTCATTTTTGTAGGTTTTTTCTATACCATATATAGGAAAACTGTCAGCATGCAGCAGTGTATGGAATAAAGCAGTGGCTTTTTGCCTCTTTCCTTTCATCTGTATCCCTGTGCCTTCTCTTGCTAGTGTTGACCCTGCTGGTTGCTGATGGTAGTAAACTTCCACCACCATCATGCTCAGCTGTGAGCTACAAGCTGGTGTTTAGTCATTGTTAATTCTCTTTCTGCCATGCAACATGTAAATCTCTCTCCAACGTAGCTAGCCNGTGCTGTGCCGAGCAACACTGTGACAAGTTTTAATGAGTGAAAGCTAAAGACAGGGTCCTGATAGCAGTGTCCTCTGAGTGAAACTCTGCAGTGCTCACCAGAGGCCGTAGGAAATAGTCACGTGTTTGCTGCTGCTTTAAAGGCCATTGTTGAAAGACATCACAGGGGATGTGCACTTCAAGTGACTGGATTTTTTACCTTTAAAATCATTTGGTATTCTTTGTTTTCCTCTGTGGGAGCACCTCCTGCTTGACAGTAAACAGACAATTATCCATTTGTTCTCCACTGTAAACAAAGTTGCCTTTGACTTAATATAGATCAGCGTTTTAATTATCAATTGAAATCAGTTGAAGGGTTTCCAGAAGTTCAATTAAATGTAGGATTATTCTTTTGTTATTATCTTCATCCTTTTCCCTCCCTCATGCTTGGTCTTGGTATAGACTAGGCAAATCCTATCAAGTGTCCCACTGTTGAGATGTACCTCCAGCCCAGGTCAGTGGTTTTGGTTTGTGAACTTAGCAGGGACTTGCAGAATTTGAAAGAAGATGACTTCATACACTTCTCCCTCAAGTCCTTAGCAGAATCTGCTGCCTGGAGTGTCAGTAGCTTCCTTCTGAATAAGCCTACCAGGCTGAAGCAAGGAATGGTTCATGTACAAATACTTTTGTTTAAAGTTTTCTAATGTAAGTATTGAGTATCTATAGAAACATATTTTAAAAATACACACAGTATGAATAGTCCTACAGTAATACTCATCTATCCGTTGCCCACTTTGAGAGGAAGAACATTATTTTTGAAGGCTCTTCTGACTTCCTTCCCACTCACAGGGTGTCTTTAACTCCTTTGCTGCGTATGCTTTTATCCCCGATCCTTGTATCCCTGAACAGTATCTATCCTTAGGCTAGGAATATGCGCATGTAGCTTTCTCCTGGCAGTGTGTTGGTCCAGAGATCCACTATTAGCAGTAGTTGATTCATTCTCATTGGCAAGGAGGTTCTGTTGTCTGAACATACTGCAGGATATTGATGCATCTCACTGTTGGATGCCTGGGCTGTTTCCAGCTAATAGCTACTGGAAACAATGCTGTGTATAGACATGTCACATGTGTAAGAGTTAGTGAACCCCAAGTCACAGGAAAAATGCATTCTACATCCCAATTTAGTATTTTGTATAATATGTGTGTGTGTGTGTGTGTGTGTGTGTGTGTGTGTGTGGTAAATGGAGACAAAAATTTCAAGGAAGAATATTTACTTTTATTAATTAGGAATACTCACTGAGTTTTAAAATTTATTAATCTTTTATTTAAAAGTTGTTGGTGGAGCGGGCAAAATGGCTCAGTGAGGAAAAGCATTGGCCCCCAAGCCTGGTGTCCTGAGTTTGACTCCTGAAACCCATGTAGTAGAAGGAGAAAATTAGAGAACTGAGTCCCACAAGCTGTCCTCTGACATCATCCACTTGTGTGTTGTGGTGCATGTGTATCTCCAGACACTGAATGCATGTTGGACACAAATGTATGTACCAATAAAACATCTGAACACATAAAAATAAATATATTTTCTTAAAAATGCATTTAATTGGTACATTTTTTTTTACCAGTTTGAACATGCTACATCTCTCTATATAAGGAATCCATGAAGTCTTTCATAATATTATGTGGCTTTCTTCATGAAAGTCTTAATATATATTTTGTTTAATTGATGCATATATACCACCCACAAACACATAGACACACATACAAAATATTTCTTTTTGAGATAGGGTTTTTCTAGGCTAGGTAGGTAGCATGACCCTCCAGTTTCAGCCTCCTGAGGGCTAAGGTTATAGGTGAAGGACACAATGCTCTGCTTATTAGTATTTATTCTCTTCTTAGTATCTTCAGACTCAGAAATGACTTCCTGTTTGTTGCTAATGGACAGAAATGCAGTTGATATTTTCCACATTGATTTAACTTCAAGGACTTTAACAAACTCTTTAATTCTGTTAATTTTTCCATTTTTGGTTTTCTGTGAACTAGCCGTTTTCAAATAATGATACCCCAACCCCAGTCTTGTACTTTTATATCTTTTTCTTGCTTTGCAGAGCTGGCTGAGCCCTCCAACACTGTACTGAAAAGAAACACATTGAATATTTAATTATTAACTCCAGTATTTGCTACTTTGGTAGATGGCCCATGTCGAGTTAAGGAAGGTCTTTTGAGTTGCTAATTTACCCAAATAATAATTGCTTTTGAAGTCACGAGTGAATGTTGAATGTGCTGAGTGCTTTTTCCGTATGTATATAGGCTGTATTTATGTAGACTTTTCTTCTTTCATCTCTTAATCTGATTGATGACATTATTTTCTTGTGCTAAAACAGCACTGTAATTGGAGAGATAAACTCAACCTTGGTCATCAAGTACCCTAGTTTTATATGATGTGGTCTTGGTTTGCCAATCACTTACTTTTCCCCCTCTTCCTCCCCCCACCCCCACCCAGGATCTTGATTTGTAGCTTAGCTGTCCTCAAACTTGTAATCCTCCTGCCTCACTCAACCTTCTAAATACTGGGATATTTTGCGAGTATGTTCTTTAGAACTTGTGTTTTCTGTTCTCAAGAAAATCTGACCTGTAATTATTTATACTCTTAGGTTTGAGCCAGGTATAGTGGCACACAACTGTAGTTACATCTACACAGAAGGTTGAGGTAGGAGGATCCCTCAAACTCAGGAATTGATCCTGAGGTAACACAGGGAGCCTTGTCTCAAAGAAAAGGAGGAAGGGAGGGAGGGAGGGGAGAAGAAGGGAGGGAAAAAGAGCAGAATTAGGTAAGGGAGGAATTGGACCGTGGTACACTCATGGGAGGCTTTCCAGAGATCAGTGTGAAGCCCAAATGAGAGAGCCTGGCCTCTGTGTTATGTCTGACCTAACTTTGGGTATTACCTACACTGAGGAGGAAAGACTTTGGTCAGGTTGGTTTTGTTAGCCAGCTCAGTTCTAGGAAAGAACTAGCAGCCGACCACCATCAGCCAACACCATTTCCAGCAGTTAGGAGATGTGCCTTCAATTCCCGGGAGTGCTTCTGGATTAACAACAGCTGTGCCCATCCACTTTTAAATACTGCTTGAGTTTACTTTTCTCATATATTCTTGGACCACACCTTCAGGCCTGTATATTGGGCCTTATTTTGGAGTGTGTGAAACATAAATAAGTCTAGTAGAATGAACTACAGTTTCCATCTCTGCTTCCTACCTTGAGGGCACAGCTGATACTCATCTCTCTTCAAGTGTCTATGCTGGTCCTTCTAACCTTGGTTAGTACTTCTGCAGGTCCAGGATGCTCCTGTGGCCAAATGACCTTAATCCCTTTTCCTTGATGATCTAAGCCCGTTTGCCTTGCTCTGGCTGTGGCTGCTTTGTTTGCACATTTACCATCATAACTAGGTACATTCCTTTCTACCTCCATTGTGTACCAGAAGTCCTGGGTTCTCTTCTGAGTCAGTTGCTCCTGCCAGGATAGTGGTTTCTCTTTTGCCCGTGGTCCCTTGTCATTAAGAGCTTGGGCAGCTGCAGTTGCTTTAACAGTTATTGGAGTTCTTGCTGTGTCTCCTGATGGAAGCCTATTATCCCCTTGGAAATCAGACGCCTGCCGTCAAAAGGGCCCCAGTGTGTGGGGACAGGAAGCACAGATGCCTCAAGTGGGTCACAGGGAGTGATAGCGAGTGGAACCATTTCTACTCAGTTCCTAGAGCCACATATTCTGTCTCCTGAGGACATAGTATGCAATTGTTGACTGTTCGTCCTATCTGTTGCCACCTAGAATCACAGGGTGTCAGTGGTACATCTTTATCTTCAAGGGGTTGTTCAGTTACTCTGTTGGGTGCCCAGCTTTTTGGTAGTTTGGCATGTGATATGTCAAGGGGATTCCACAGCTGTATGCTACTGCCACTCCTTCCTTGGTCTTCAGAGTTACACAGTAGTCTGTTGTCTGCAATCTTGAAGTACTGAGTCAGTGTTGCTTGTTTAAGCATTACTGTCAGAAAGGTAAATCAGTGTTTGAATATATATGACTCTCGGCCCAAGCCCATCAGTGGGGATGGGATTCAGCACCATCAACTTGCTACCAAATGACTGATTGATCTCCTTGAGAGATGATACAGTACTGGGGAATCAGTATTGGTTTCTGTTGCTGAAAGCGTAGACAGTTGACAGTGGGAAATGGCAGCATTAGCTATGATGAGAGAATGTGTTATAGTCTCTCCTTGTTACCTTGGATCGTATTATGTGCCCATGTGCCAGCACTGGGGAGGACAGTGCAGAAGCTAGCTGAAGTTAAATGAAATCTATTCTCAGTCCCCAAAACCACCCTTAGTTTACTGATTTGCTATAAGGACTCACAGGACCCAGCAGATAATCACCCTCAAGCCTCTGTGGCAACACAGCAAAAGAATGCACAGCACCGTGGGCAGAGGGCAGGATGCTGGGGTGGGGGGTGTCTAGAGAAGGATGCACAACACCATGGGCAAAGGGCAGGGTGTCCAAATTAGTCTAGACAAAGCCTGGTGCTGTCTGCCTCTCTGAGCTTTTAGGGAGTGATATTCTTTCAGGATATTTTCTTTAGCTTTGGCTGGTTTTGGAGTGCTATCTCCATAGCTGAGGAGCATGGCATCCCTGCTCCTTTGGGTCACAAAGGGTTCCCTCTTTCTGTGCCCAACGATGCTTGCCCTCTTCCACAGGAACTGCAGGATGGGTAGGTATTTGCGTTCTTTCTGGTTCAAAAAGTGACTAGAGTTCTAGAAGTACCCTATTAAAAAAGAGGCATTGGTGGCTTCCTAGTGGACACATGTAGTCAACAGGGATGCAGAAATACACACTGGAGGCATTGGTTAGGAGCAAAGCTCCCCTTAGCTGCAACTGCTTAAAATCTGATCTCTGTAACTACGTAGTTGGGTATCTTATCGGGAACAGAAAGGCTACGTTGCTTGCCTCCATCTAACCTTTTGCTCTCTCTCTGTTTTTCACATGTCCAAAGACAAGAGAGGTACATCTTAATCATTGCCTTTGTGTGTTTCTCTTTGCACTGCTATTGTCACTTTGGTTTTCAGTAGAGGAAATTGGCTTATTTGAAACGTTTGTCTTAATCCTCGATGGAAATATCAGTTTACAGGAAGGTTAAAGCAGCTCATTTGGGCTCCTCCCAGAGTCTCTGCTGCAATTGCTAAGAAGGAAACCCCAGGGAAACCCCTGAGCAGGTCTTCAGAAGAGCAGGGGCTGTGAGGTGTCAGCACTGCAGATGCTTTATCAGGTGCTGTCTGGAGAGTAGAAGGAATGGTCGCATTCAGTGCCTCTGCTTTCCAGCTGGGCAGACATCTTCTTTATATTTGGAGGTTTGGGGGGCCTCAGAGGCAGCCCAAGAAGCCTTTTTCCAGTGGCTTTGAAAGCATAGTGTTTGGGTTTTCTCCGACGAATTCTCACTGCCTGTGTTTTAGACAGGGTTTCATTATTAGCTGTGGCTGGTTTGGAACTCACTATGTAGAACAGGCTAGTTTGAACCCCCAAGTACTGGATTAAATGTTAAGCTACCACACCTTGCTTCTCACTGTTAGTGCCTTTTTCCTCTCTGTTGACTTCAGGAAGTAAGAGAGGAAAACACAAATAGACAAATGAAAAAACAGACAAGAGGCTTTGCTGCCATTGCTATAGCCAAAAGGGTTGCCTGTAGCATTTGGAGCACAGCAGCTATTTGATGAAAACTTTAGGCATTTTCTTGGGAACTTTTTTCTTTCTTTTCTTCTTCTTCTTTTTTTTTGAATAGCACTGTGACCAGAGAGGAGCAGAGGAGCAGTATGTTAGAATGTCCTAGCTGCAGTGGGACTGTTGCCTTGTGGTGTTCTCTTACTCCCTGTAGGTGCTTCTGAAACCCTTTCCCTCCCTGAGGCCCACTGACACCTCTGCCACTCACAAGGTCTAAAGATTGATTTCTGAGTCATTTGCTGTTTATCTTCATACAGCTTTATTAAATACACAGTAAGTAGTATTGTATTATGGGGAGGCCGTGTGAGTAATGGCTGAGAATGCAGGCTCTGGAATTAGCTCCAGGCTTGCACCCCATCTAATTTACCATCTGTGACCTCAGGCAAGTTACATCATGTCTAAAAGCTTCCTTGCAAAGTAGGAAGAATGGGTGACTCTACCTCACTGAGCTATTTTGAGACTTTTACATAGTCATTGTGTGTGTCATTTGTGGGATAGTAGGACCCATAGCAGTGTTTAATAAACATCAGCTGCTATATTGTTGGAATCAGAGACAGGCTTTTAAGAATGCCTTTGTAACATGACTGTCTTCCTTTGGTAGGAGTGAGAGTCATTCTACTTTTGAGACTTTTCATTCATTTCTCCGGCTCACTCATAATACTTATTGTCTCAGTCACTATAATATTGCCATATGAAATTACAGTCTTTGTAGGTCATAAATGATTGAATGCCAGCAGTTTTGTGTGATTCAGCTTAATAATCTAGACACTGTTGAATGTCTGTTGCATGCTAGAATGCATCTATAGTTTTCTCTTTTTTTCCCAGCTTTCCTGTGCAGGCTGCACTATTATTCATACCATTTGTGAATGGAGAAACTGAGGATTAGGAAGGTGGACAGACTTGCCTTGCCGTAGGTTATATAGTAAGTAGTGACGCCGGAATTCTAATACCAGTCTATTAATAGACTCCCAAGCCCAGGCAACTTCTTTCCAGTCTGTCACATGGAGAGTCTCAGAAGCACCTCCCCACTGCTTGGACAAAGTTGCANACTGTTGTTTCTCTCGCCTCTGTTCCAGATGGTGGACTCTGTTCTGCTTTGTGTTTGGGTGCTGTGTGTTGTATCTTCCTGTTTGAAGCACAGCATGCATGTGTGTGCAGTGTCAGGTTCAGTTTGCTTGGGTCTTTCCTCCACCCGCTTTTCACTGACCCATGAGATTCCTCGTGGCTGCTGTGTTTTAGTGTCTGCTAGCCAAGAAAGTGCTGGGGCTGTGTCTTAGTTCTGTGGAATTACTGAGGATAGATGCAGAATCCTATATAGGGAAGGAAGCTGAGGCCAGATAGGGTGCATGACTCTTCTGAGTCTGCCTTGCTTGGTTCAGGGCCCAGGTCTTTTCTCCTGCCCCCATTTCCTCCCCTCATTTTTAGAAATGTTGCTAAGGCTGAGGAGGAGGGCAGCCCTATTGGTAGGGTAGTGTGCTTTTCCTAGTGAAGGCTCCTTCCTCCGTCTGTAATGAATTTAAGATTGGAAACCACTCAGTATATTTCCTGAAGGAAATCAGAGTCTTGATACATTCCCGTTTGATTTTTTTTTTTTCTTCTGGCACTAAAAAGTATTTCTCAGTTTAATGTGCTTTCAGAGGAATTACTATCTTTTAAAAATATGCTACTAAAACAACCATGGTTGAATTCCAGTCAGTTTCACATGAGTGTGACCTCAGTCTTTAATAGGAATTTGGAAGTAATTGCTTAATATCTGAATTCAAGATAATGACAACATATTTTGAATTCTAAGAAAAGCTGNGTTGACCTAGCAGTCTCCCTCACCTGCTCCCGAGGCTGTTGGTGACACCTCTCTGTATTTGCAGCTGGAGGCTGCACTAAGTCCTTTGTTGTTCCATTGTTTCCTTTAGGGTAAAAGAGTAATTACGTGGAACATCTTTCCTGAGCAGCTGGAGCCAAATTCCAGCTGACTGCAGCACCTGCAAAGATGGCACCTCTGCCTCTGGGTGGCAGGGTGGGATGCCAGCCATGAGCTGCAACAATGGGCACCAAAGTGCAGAGATGTGGCCGTGCCACACAGCTTCTGCCCTTCTGTGAGCTTCAGATGGCAGGAATACCAGTGAATGCAAAGTGTCTGTTTTAGACTAATTAGTGGGATGATTTGTGAAATGGTGGCTATTTATTTAATTAATCACCAGCACAAAGCCATAAAACCCATATTTTAAAAATCCCTGTTAGTTTGCCATGTGGTTAATAGATTGAGGCACATTAAAAAGTGACATAGTGATGTATTAAAAATGTTCCACCTAAGATTCCTTCAGGAAGGAGCAGAAGCTGTCTGTTTGCAGATGCTGAGATGGAACCTGCCAGGATTGACCCTTCTGAGGTGGAAACGTTTGTAAAGGCATTTGTCTTTTGAATAACATCAGCATTAGAACAGTTCCTCCTGGAATATTCCAAACGAAAGAACTTTGTAAAATAACTCAAAAATTAGAATTAAAGTTAATTTTTTAATATTTTTCTTAATGATGAGAACCTATAATTTTCTTCAAAGTACTGTTTACCAAGCATAGGAATATCTCTTACAATATAGGTCTTTCGCTTCTATTTGTGGGTAAAGAGGCATTTAATTAATGAAATATTAAATGCAGAAGCATTTTTGTTGCAGCTGACAGAACTTCATTCTATTCAGCTCTGTTATTGTTTTCTGTTGAATGGGAGCAAGGGTAATTGTCTCAGCTCAGGTGAGTTGTCATTTTTGCATAGTAAGATAAAAACTGAATTGTTTAAGAGATGACACTGACATTAAAAATGAGAATAAATGACTTTAATTGTAACAAGCAATGGGTGGCTTTTATATACTCAAAGTTCTGGTTGATTTTTAGAATCAGCTAGACACAAGCACATACATAACACGTTAAATAGTATTGGAACCTAAGTTTGGTGTCTGTGTGGTGCTTCATTCTTTATTCCCACACACTCAGATGATTGAAGCAGTCAGGGTTAGAATGCTGTGCAGTATGTCAGGGCCATGGACTCAGTCCCCAGCACCAGGGAAGAAAATCAAAGTGATCATTGTTCCTGCTAAGAAGCAAGTTTACCTACAGTGAAATCTGCTCCAGAAAATTCTCCGGTGTGTGAGAATGTGCAGCTCAGGGAGGTTTGTAGAAGAAACTGACTGTCCATCTCTTAGGCCTCGGCTTCTCTGCTGTGCTGCATAATTCCCTGCTCTGTGAGAAGGGGAGCTGGAATAAAACATGAGTATGTTAATGCGGCCTGGAGCTGATGTGGTGGTGATGATTACAATGCAGAGAAAGCATTTCTCATAACTGCTGTTGCCTACTGGAGCCTTTGAAACATCTGGACTTTTAATTGAAAAATAGTGTGGTGCTGTGCAAGGCAGACATGCTAAGTGAAGTCACTAATTTAGAATACAGAAATGTAATTGATAAAGTGCTTTATTTATATTGTATTTAAGTATTCATAGTTTGTTATGCTTTGTATAACAGGAAGTTACTGGGTTAAATTTTCATGAATGTAGACAGTCTAAAATGAGATAAATTAAGTGAAAGCATTAGTAGAATTTTCCATTGAAACCAGTGAACAGTTTGATGCACTTTTGCATCATTTGGGACCTTTTAAGGAACTAAAGAGTTCAGGTGTCTTTGGTTTTGTGTTTTAAAAGAACTAGCCTTAAGTTTGGTAGCACCATTGCATTTCTTGTTATTGCAGTCATATCTTGGGGTTTTGTTTGTTTGTTTGTTTGTTTTGTAAAAAAAAAAAAAAGTTTCCTGGCATAATGGTAAATGGTTCTAATGGCAGCATTATTGTCCAATAAACCAAAGCCTTCCTCACCTCTGGGGCAGGTTATCAGAGTCTGTCCAGGAGAGCAGAAGAGCTGGTGAAGGGCTTGCAATTAACCTTTGTCCTGCCTTCCAGCAGGGGAACTGACCCAGCAGCCTTCCGAGGAAATCCAATTTAATTTAAAATGAATTGAAAAGACAAATTAGCCATATCTATTTTAATAAGATAAAAATCCCGACTCTGCCTGCATCTGGTTTAGTTAGTACCTCAAAGGAGATCAGACTGACTGAGCCTCAGGATGAACATGAAGAAATAATACCAGGGGGCTAAGATAGACACCCTAGGGATTCAGGTGCACCAGTGACTCTTCAGTTTCTGCAAGCAAGCAAGTCTGGGCTGCCCCTTTCTGCAGAGGATTGCAACCTGAGAAGCACCGTGGCCTCCTCAAGCCCCTAGCCAGATGGAGGTTGATGCCATATGCTGCTGGCTCTTCCCTCCAGGGGCCAAATTGTTATTTTCCTCCCTGGATGAGAGCACACTGGGGTACTGCCACTAGGGAAGCCAGACTTGATAACAGAAAGACCTCACAATTACAGATTTATCTCTTCGCCTGAGAGTAGCTACCCTACGGCCTGTGAGTTAGTATTGACTGCTGCGTGTGAAAACTGAAGAGAATGTGCTGCCAGTTTTTAAGGAGCCGAATGTTCTTTGCATTTTAACCCCAGGAACATAGGAATACCAGGCTCCGCTGTGTGCCCAACAGCAGGGAAACTGGAAGCCTTTCCATTCCCTAAGTAACTGGGGCAGCCCTTCCTCTGTCCTTCTTCCCTTTCCAGTGGTGATCCCTAGTTTTGAAGTTGTGGCTGCAGCATTTGTACCCTTTGCTAGATACTCTGGGCTTCAGGTGTGAGATTCACCCGGGGATAGGGGTTTGCCCTGGGAGGAGAACTTTAATGCTTTCGTCTCAAAAGGAATTTGGAGCAGCCTGCGTGATGATATCCCTCAACTCCAAGGCGGTCTTCATCAGACTTTAGGGTGAATTAAATGAAATCATGTGGGGCAAATACTGGGACTCTGGCTAGATGTCCAGCTAATGGCGACCAGCAGTGGCCAAGAGCTAAATAGGAGCACAAAGATCTGTCTACAGAAAGGTCCTCACTGCAGCTAGTGATTGGCTCAACCTGTGCTCTGCAGATCTGTGCATTTCCTGATTTCACAGGGTGACAGGCAAACAGCACTTCTTAGTATTCATTTTTTGTTTTGTTTTGTAGAGACAGGATCTCATGGTGTAGCTTAGGCAGGCCTGGAACTCATTGTGAAAGCCAGGCTAGCCTCAAACTTGCAGTGATCCTCCTGCCTCTGCCTCTGGAGTGCTGAGATTATAGTTATACATTAACACACTTGGTTGTCTTTCAGTGCTCAGTACTAATTGTCCTCAGCACTCATGGAACCAACTCTCCCCTCCTTTTTAAACATAAAATTTCCTTCCTCTTGGAGACTGGTGAAGACTTGGTAGAGTTTTGGATACTGCTTTATGTTTATAAATTTTGCGTATAACTCCAAGTGATTGCCAGTGCATTCTAGATACATATAATAATTTGTTTTCTCTTTTTCTTGCTGATTCTGTTTCTGGGCATTTATAAACTGTTAAATGAAAATCTTCAATGGACCACTTATGTTTGTATTTTCCTGTGGAAAGCATAATGTATTTTCTTTTTAGTTGCTGAGTTGTAGGTTCTTTGTGTGGCTTTTTCTTGCACAGAGCAGACCCACCCCAGATCTCACATATGCATTTTGAGGATGAAAGTGAATGTCATAATTGGAGAAATGGAAGGCTATTTGTTTCCATTTTGTCTGATGTTTTTACATTGTTTGCTAGGAGTTGCGTCGGGGACTTGAATTAATTATAATTACTAAAGAGGCATACACTGATGGAACAAATAAAGTAGTAAGCCCATTTATGCCAGGGCTGTCTAATTATAGCCCACCTTTGGATAAGCTGTATGTGCTTGAAAGATTAATTTTAAAAGGTTTTANGACTTACTAAATAATGATTCAGTGAAATGTTTGAATTCTATCAATGCACTAGCACTGCATAGAAATTTGTGGGTCTTGAAGACCAGTTAAATCAAGGAAATGATATCATTTTAAGGTGAATATTTACATTCAAGAATTTTATAATGTTTAATCAACTGAAACTCTATAAAGTATGTGTCTAGATGATTTCCTTCACTATTTTCCTAGCTCTGCTCTGAAATGCTTCACTGTCTCTGAAATTCATTTGTCCATGGGGTAATTGGGAAGGTTGTGCCAGAGTTCCCCTGTCGTTGGGATTGTGGTGATGGCCAGTTGTAACCTTTGCCAGAGCTCTGCCATCTAGTAATGGAACCAAGCATACGTTCTCTGTTAAGTTTTAATGTTGAAAATTGGTATTAAATCTTAAAAAGACTCGTTATACTGTGAAAATTGATAGAGTTTAAAACATGTAACTCTTCTTTATGGTCATAAAAAAACCTATTTTTACTTTTAAAGCATATTGATTTTATTATATAAATGATTTAATAATAAAGAGGTCTCTAAACTTATGCTAGGTGATGGGGCTTAGTTCATGCAAATCACCTTTCCCTGATACTATCATCGTTATGGAAGCCATTGTTTGTGTAATTAAATGCAAAGTGCTGTGTAGCATTTAATGATCAAAGAATCCCACAATGGCTATGAAAATTCAAAATGGACACTTTCCATGCTATAAAGATAGCTTTAGGTGGCTGGATTGTACCTGTGAGCACACGTCCTAGGACATGCTGTAACCATCTCCAGGTCAGGTAAGAAGAGAACACTGTGGCTTTTCTTCGAAACCTTTTTTTTGTTGCCTGTGCCTCCCTTTGCTCAGAGAGATGCTTCGTCCAGAAATCTGCTTGGCCGTAGCAGCAACTTAGACCACAGTAAGAAGGGTCACCAACTGCANTAGTCATAGGAACAGAGCTTTTGCAGGAGAGATGCCAAGCACCAACCCAGGGCCTCTGCACAGAGTTGCACCCCAGCCTCACAAAGGCCTGGCATAGACTGTCATTATTTTGAAATAGATGTTCTCATCTGTTTTTCATAGTTGAGGAAATTTGACTTTCAGAGAGGTTAGAGACTTGCTCATAGTTGCACAGTTCCAAGTCCAGACCAGTCCTTTGGCCTCTGTACTGAGGGGCCTAGCACATCAACATGATGATTCCACCAGCGTGGTAGACATTGATGGTATCAGGAAATGTGTTCTTCCTTAAGCTTGGGAATAATGACTGCTGTTCCTGGTCCAGTCTGANAACGCTTTCAGTTTTTCCCTCATTCTTCCCCCATTCTTAACATGTTAAACCTATATTTGAACATGAATGACTGTTATTTTTCCAGTTGATACATATTTTTAAATTTTTGATTTATTGGCTGGGCTTGGTGGTGCAAGCCTTTAATCCTAGCACTTGGAGGCAGAGGCAAGCGGATCTCTGTGAGTATGAGGCCAACTGCTCTACAGAGCTATCCAGGCTAGCTAGGCCTATATAGTAAGACCTTGTCTAGGAAAAAAAATGTATTATTACTATATGTGTGTCACCAGGGAGCTTATAGGTGCCACAGCATGTGGACGGAGGTCAGGGGACAACGTTCAGGAATCAGTTCTCTCCTTCAATCATGGCTCCCAGGATCAAACTCAGGTGTCAAACTTATTTGGCAAACATCTATGTCCACTGAGTCACTTGCTAACTTCAAAAATTATTTAAGTTTCTTGCTCAAACCACACAGGATAACTCATTGTTTTTAAAGCAGTAGTGCTAGACTTTTTTTTTTTTTTCCGGAAGGATCAGAGCATCAAAATGTTTTAAATAGAGAATATTTTTCCTGAGAGCTACAACTTCTTTTCCTGGTTCCCATTTAGGACTGTAGAGATATTGCGCTAGACTGTGTGCAGGTGTGAGTTACAGCCTATGCTCTTTGCCATAATACTGCACACTGTGCTCCCTCCTGGCTTCCTTTACAATGGCAAAGATCTGAGAGGCACCAGATCAGAACTTGACCTTGTTAAAGAAGGAGTGACAGTTGACGTTCTTGATAATAAAAGCTTAATGGAACCAAGGTTGGTGATTCAGAGGGAATTAATGAGATTTTGTCAATTTTATTTTAAGCTTGTCAGAAAATACAGTGTCCAGTGACAAACTGTAGAAATGTTTTTGACAAATTAACTTGACTACAGGTGCCAGATCAGGGAAATGTTAATTTAATAGCCTTTAAGCAGTCCAGATTTATTGAGGGTTAAGATAGCAGTACAAAGCCAACTCCATAGCTCTGAATGGATTTGTCATAGAATTTTATACAAAATCTATTCATATTCATTGCTACTGTTTTGAATGTTAAAAAAAAAGTGAGTTCATTTTCTAAACCCATAAAATTGTGGTGTTTAGAATTTTTTCCTCCATTATGTAGAACCTCTTTATTTCTCATAATTAGATAATCTGGCTTATGCTGGATTTTGTTTGAAAATATTGAAATTTGAAAATATTACTTCCATTACAAATGGAAGCCATTAAATATCGCAGAGAAGTGAGCATTTGAGTGTGCCAGATCTCACCTGGCACCTATAAAACACNGGCCCTTTCTGTGTCTGTTGAGGAGGTTAAGGAGAAAGGTGTCAGTAGAATGGCACAGCAGCCATTTCTTAAACAGAATGTTTCCTTTCAAAGGCTACAAATAATCCTTTTATCAATTTGCATTATTACATTGTCTGGATACACTGATACATTTATTTCTGCATTAAAATTACATGTAATGATCTGCTTGTGCAGTTGTGACTAATGGAATAATGTTGCCTGCTTTTTGTCTCTTTAATTGCAAAAGCCAAGCTGTCTGTCCTTTCTGTTTCCTTCCCTTGGCAGAGAAATTGAACACTTAGCAACAGTTTGGAGATCTGTTATTCAATTTATTATTGGAAACGTTGATGTTAAGTTGCCCTGCTAACTGAGTCTTGTGTTTTTAAGTCTTAGTTGAGTTGACTTACTTGATGTGGGAGCTCCTAATTGAAGATTATTTTAAGCATGCTATGTAGCACAAGCTTGTAATCCCAGCAGCATGTAGGAAGCGAAGGTAGGAAGATCACATTTGAGGCCAGCCAGGGCTACATATTGAAACCCTCTCTCAAAAAGTGTGTGTGTGTGTGTGTGTGTGTGTTGGGTTGGGGGTAGGCTTAGAGAGATGTCTCAGCAGCTAAGAGCACTGACTACTCTCCCAGAGGACTTAGGTTTGATTCCAAGTACCCACATGGTGGCTCACAATTGTCTGTAACTCTAGTTTGAGGGGATCCAAAGCCCTCTCTGGCCACCTCAGGCACCAGGCACACATGTGGTGCACAGACATACATACAGGCAAAATACCCATACATATAAAAGAAATATAGGGTTTTGGTGTTGTTTTCTTTTTGTTTTGGGGTGTGTGTTTGTTATTTTATGTTTTTGAGACAGGTTTTCTTTATGTAGACTGGGCTGGTCTTGAACTTGCAGAGATCTGCCTGCCTCTGCCTCCTGAGTGCTGGGATTAAAGGTGTGTGCCACACCTAGTTTAACATAAAATTATTTTTTGAAATGATTATTTGAAACTGAACAGCATCTGTTGTTCTTCCTGCTTTCTGTATTTTGGAAATTATAAAGTATAAAATCTTGAAATTAGTTTTATGATTAGCAATGGATATATAGGTTATATATATATATTTAGGTTATATATTATTTTAGTTAATGAGACAAATGGGCAAAGATGATATGAATGGACTAATCCATCATCATGTTCAATGTTGTACATTTCAGTTAGTATTATTTACATTCCATGTGATAAATTATTTTTAAGCTTTATGTTTTCGATTGGAAAACCTAGTTATTACTTAGATTATTAATTAGATGGAATTGGTTCATAGTGTTGATATTCTCTTGATGGGCTTGAAAATGGTTTCAAAAGAATGAGCTTTTCCAAAGTATCATAAGTTACAAAGACTCATATCTCTTGACCCAGTAATGTACACCTGGAATATGTACATATTTATATCAAAGAATGCTTAAGAGAATACAGCTTACAGTAGTGGGATGTTTAAAGTGCTCAGCTCCCTAAACTGCAGTGTAATGAAGTGTTTTAAATCACTATTCCTCACCTGCTGTGTGTTAGGTCCTGTGTTGTATGCAGGAGACATTTCGGAGAAGAGAGTGGGCTGGAGTAGCAGAGGCAGTCGTTTACGTGGGAGAAGAAAGAAGAGTGAGACGTGAGCAGTGTGTGCAGCTAGGCCGGCTAATCCTGAACCTCTGCCCTGCTTCAGGCCCGAGGAGCATACAGAAGTTGTTCCCTTTCTGTAATTGGCACTTGAGCTAGTGAAGAAGGCGGCGGAGGTAGATACAGAGAACAGTAAACTCTAAGGTGGTGATGATCGAATTGCTAGGAAGCAGAGGAGAGGCAATTATTTTGGACTTCACCTTCTTGAAAGAGGAGACGATTGAGTTGAAGGACAGAGGAAAGCCTTCATTCCCTGGTCAGTGATTGTGTGTGGGTGTGATGTATATGAGACAGATTCCAGTGAGCAAGTGGAGGTTTTGAGAGGTGTCTTAAGTTTAGCTGAGAGTCAGAGCTGGTATGCAAACCTGGATCCAGCTCTACTCTGAGTTGTTTCTGTGTGTTGTAGCAGTGAAGCACTGGGCCTGGTTGATCAGGCTGTTAGCTGCCATGTGCTAGCACCGAGTCGGTGGAGAGTTACCGCGTGTTTCTGACTAGCGTGAGCTGNGGTTTGAGGGAAATTTTCTCATTGTTGGCAGGAGGGAGGTAGGGCTGTGGAGAGGTGGCCTTCCTGAGGTAAGACAGTTGGAATGTTGCTGTTCTGGTTTGGCCAAGATATGATGCAGCTTTCATCTGGACCAGAGCCATGAGGAATGAAGAGCAGGATTTAAGAGACATTTTGGGACAAGAAAGAGTTGTGGCAATTCCTAGCCTATGTGATCCAGTCACCCAGTAGGTACAAAAAGCCTTGTAAGTGCATAGATGACAGGACAGCTGATGGCAGAGAACACTGGCTGAATGTGAAGTTCCACCAGCATTTTCAGAGCCCTCAGTTGGAAGGCCTGAGGTCTGGACTTGTGTCAGCCCTCTGCAGATTGCCCTGTGCAGGTTGCCCTTGTGCTGAGGAAGTACTCTTCTGTTACCTCAGATCTGCACCTGAGGATTTGCCTGCTTTCCCTTGCTTAGGGCTGTTCTGGAGAGCATGGATCAGCTTCACATTTGTTGACTGACTGTAAGTTGCTATTAAAAAACAAAGTTAAGTTACATATTGAGAGCATACTTGTTAATGTGTGTGTGTGTGTGCATTTGCTTGTGCCACAGTGTGTCCTCCGGACAATTTCAGGGAGTCATTCCATTCTTTCACTAGGTAGGTCCCAGGTCATCAGGTTTGATAGCAAGTGCCTTTACCTGCTGAGGCATCTCACCAGCTGGATTCATTGCTTTTTATTTTTTTTTAATAAAAATAATTTAACCCAGGGCCTTGCCTATGCTAGGGAAGTGCTACCGTAGAGCTATAGTCCTAGCCCACATAGTGTGTTCCTAGTAAATATTTTCTTAATGCCTTAACATGGACAGCATTTCCAACATGGAACTTTGTTCCCTTACCTAATGCCCTTAAGCCTTGNGTGGTAGTTATTATTGCTCTCTTCATCTCCTTTTTGTTGTTGTTGTTTATAACTATGGTATTTTGTTTCTAATTGTAAACATAGTGTTCATTATAGAAAATACAAAGCAAAAAAGTAACATCGCTCATAGAATCCCCATGTCTCAGAAGGATCCTCTGCTCCACCCCTGTTGTGCTGATTGTAAACAGGACTCATGGCTTTCTGCGGGAGCATGACTGAAAAGTTTCCTAAGATGCCTCTACCAAGCCCTCCCAGGGTGACTGCTGGGCTCTCTTANCAGCCTTTAGTTTTTCCTGCTTAGAGTGCTCACTATTGTAAGGCAGGAGACTGCTGAAGGGCTGCTGAGCACAATGTGTATTAAACCTGACCTTCAGGTCCCAGCATGTGTTCAGTGGCTGTTTGTTGAAGGCATGAGAGAGGAGAAAGGTACAGCTGAACCCTTTCCCCATGAAGCCCTCTCTTGTACTCTAATTATGGCTTGCTTCATCTCCCCAATCCTGTACTGGGGAGCACATAAATTGCTGTATGACATGATCTTTGTTTATTGCTAGTTGCTTTTTAATAGTTGGATGTTAGGCCTCTGGAATATTGCTTTCTTGATGTGTGATGAATACTTTTAATCCTTTGGTCATCTTATTTTTTTATAAGTTAATTATATTCTATTATGTTGATGGATTGTTTTATGTTTTAGATGATTTTCTCTAAATCTTGCAACACAGGGACTCTTAGTTGAGCTCACTGCCACCACCTGGAGCTTTTTCCGAAGAGCCTCCTCATTAAAATAGGTAATTTCAGGATTTGTACAAGGCACTTTCCCAGGTTGGAATTAGAAGATTAAAATGATGAAGTACTTCATTCATTTGCTAAGCATCTCTGTGTTTATTCTGATTTCATATGAAATGAGCAGGGTTAACAGCTGCTGGGTTTCCTAGCCCAATGACTATGCTGCAGTTTGGGGCAGAGAGGGTCCTGGGGGTGGTCTCAGTCTCTGTCTGTCCTGGAGTAGCCCCTCAGACCTAGATCCTTCTATAGGAGGCTGCTCTAGGTGGAATTTTTGATGTGTTTATGAGGACAAAGGGAAAGAGAAAAGGTCAGCTGCAGAGAATGGGGGTTGGTGGCACTTGGACTGACCAAGGGGGTGATGGGGTTGATATTCAGGATAGTGGCTTTGGAGTTAGGATGACTCAGGTTGAACCGTGGTTCTTCCATGTGGCATCTAGTAAGCTGCTCTGCACATAGGAAGCACATTGCAGTTTGTGAAGCAGATTTACACTGCCTTCCCCAGTGGGTCTCCACATCTTGAGATATCAGCCCTGTGGCCCTTAGCTGTGGTTCTGCAAGAGGAGGAGGACTTCCTGAGGATAAAGAGGGAAGGCAGTAGGCTTGCAAGAAGGCTCAGTGAGTACCACGGAAGAACAGGAAAAGCAATAACCTCATGAGAAGGGGTGTGTGTGTGTGTGTGTGTGTGTGTGTGTGTGTTTCTGTGTCTGTGGAAGAGGGATTTGTTTGACTTGTTTACAGGCTGTAGTCAGGATAGTTCAACAGTGGCTTTTTCTGGGTGGAAAAGCCAAGAATCCAAAAGTTGTTCAGTCCACGAGACTGGATGTCTCGGCAGTGCCAGTCTGCTGCTGAGCCTGGAGGATTCCTGGAGAGCTGCTTGTTTTCAGTCGACTTTGGAGTCTGCTCAGCAACAGAGGGATAGACTTGCCAGTAGGAATGAGGGCAGGCTGGCCAAAGCAAAGCCTCCACCTTCCATATCCTTTTATGTGGGCTGCACTAGAAGAAGGAGCCCAGGTTTAGGATGAGTCTCCCTACCTCAGAATCCAAATGGGAAGAATCCCTCAGCTAGGCCATGGTAATACACTCCTTTAATCCCAGCACTCCAGCTAGTTCTAGGACAGTCAGGGCTACACAGAAAAACCCTGTCTTGAAAAACCAAAAAAGAAAAAGCAAAGAAAAGTCCCTCAAAGGTGTGCCAGCAGTTTGGATTTTAGCTTTAGGTTCCCACTNTGGTCAAGTTGACAGTCAGGACTAGCCATCACACCCTTCCAGAAAGGTTCCATTGTCATCAGCCCACCCTCTGACTGCCTCAATATCAACGTATTTGCTGGAGGAGCCTTGCTTAGCCATTGCAGTTATGATTCCTAAACTAAAAAGCATGCAGGAGTATGCATGTGGACACAGGCCATGCCTGTGAAGAAGACAGGAACATTGTAGAGAGCTGACTTTGTTACTACTCACTTGATACCTTTAGACTTGAGGGCAATCACTTGATCTAATGTTCATTGTTGGGTTGTAAGAGAAGTAACATTTATGTAAAGTGTTTTTTAATCCAGCTTTACCTTACTTTCCTTATTCAGGTTCTGATTCTTTTTATCTTAGAATGCTAGGATTATAAAGTGAAGCCATGTGATTGGCTAAATCTAATTCCCTGTATGATCAGGAAACAGACCCATGAAAAAGGGCAAGAGGGAGAAAAGAAATGAAGATCTATGGAGTGCCTCGAATAGGCATTTGGGCCATTCAGCAGTGTTTTGTTTGTTCATTTGGCATTTAGTGTAAGTGGGGATAAAGTTCCACTATGCCACCCAGGCTGACCTCAAATTCCTAGGCTTAAGGATTCTCCTACCAATTAGCTGTGACTACAGACACTTGTCAGCATGTCTTGAACAGTTTCTTTTAGAGGGTCTTTAGGGTGCCAAACACAGTGCTAGGCATTGTGTATGGAGCAAAAAGCAAAGAGACAGTGTCACTTCTGTGGTGGGAAAGGCATGTACTAAAGATGAACATAAATAAAAGCATCATCTTAAATTGTTAAGGGATGCGAACAAAATGAGCAGGGTACCTGTGGGAGAGTAACTGAGAGGCACTTCTCTCTATAGCATCTCAGCAAAGGAGCTGTGAGCTCTAGCACCAGTCCTCATGAGAGTTATCATTATCATTTTACATGTGAGGAACAGAAGCCAAGAGCACACATTAAAGGAGGACATGTGATGGAGCACAGCCTTCTAGATGTAATTAGTTGTGCCCAGTGAGGTCTTCGAAGATGAAAGATGCAAATAAGGTATGCACAAGTGTGTGTTCAGACATACATCCCGGGAGCACTTCCAGGCCGAGGTAGCTAAACCTTGATGGACAGGCAAGGGGAGTTGGCATTGGGTGATGATGGAGAGGTGGGTGGATACCAGATCTATCAGACAGTGCTGTGAGANTATGGACTTTATTCATTGTCATTCACTCACTAGAAAAATTCAATGAGGATTGTAATGTGATTGGCTTTCAGTGTCAGGTCCCTCCCTCATACTGCAAATCAAAACCAGGATGTACTTAGAGTAAGGAGCGCTCTACTGGTGTGCGTGCGTTTGGGGAAGTGTGTGTGTATACACATGGAATTGTTTTGTATCTCCCTTTACACCGTGACTATTCAGCAGCTTCTCTGTGACTGTGACTTGCCTTGTGATGGATGGCATGGAGTGTCCTTTCATGTATTTATTGACCACTTGTATATCTCCTCCAGAGAAATGTCTGCTCACATCCTTTGCCAGTATCTTAGTTGGATTATCTGTTATGCTTCATTGTGAGAGTTCTCAGCATGTTGGAGATGGTAGGCCCTTACCAGATAAATGGATTGCAACTCTTCCTTCCCCTTCTGTGGGTCTCCTTTTCATGTTCTTGACAGTGTTCTTTGGGGAACACATTTAAGAAATTTTGATAAACTGATTTATTTTTTGTTGCTTATACTTTGTGTCATTTAAAGAAATTAGTGCCGCCGGGTAGTGGTGGCGAATGCCTTTAATGCCAGCACTCGGGAGGCAGAGGCAGGAGGATCTCTGTGAGTTCGAGGCCAGCCTGGGCTACCGGGTGAGTTTCAGGAAAGGCGC
>LZPO01087270.1:20367-34344 GCA_001675575.1 Neotoma lepida | reverse complement strand
GGCCAGCCTGGTCTACAGAGTGAGTTTCAGGACAGCTAGAGCTATACAGAGAAACCCTGTCTGTAAATAGAAAAAAAAATCTGTCACCATTATAAAAACTTTTATACACAAAATACACACTTATAAATCTTGTTGTGGTTGTAAATCTTTAATAATTGGTGTTTAGTTGCAGTTTAAAGTAGACTCCACTCAGATATGCCATTTGAGAAGTGCATAGTAGCCACTTGTAACTTATAACTGGACAGTGCCAAGTGGTGCAGACTACCATCCTAAGGTAGATTTGCCTCACTCTACTCAGTGTCAGCCATTTACAGCCCTTGAGGAGAGTTGGTGGTTTTCTATAGTCAAGAGCTTATCTCATTAAGCATCAAACATCATCATTTTTCATAGCTGCTCAGAAACATATTAGCATCTTTGTTCTCTTTGTCAGAGTGCAGTATAGTAGTTAAAATTATAGAGTATAGAGCCGTAGCCTTGGTTTTAAATCTGGTGTTACTGGAACAGCATGTCCTTGAATGTGTTACTTAGACTCCAAGCAGTATAGTGNTCTTGTGTATAAANTGTGGTACACACTATAACAGATTGTTATAAAAAAGATGAGAAAATCCATGGTAAACATGTTTCTGTTACATACCATTACCAAAGCCAGCTATACTTACAAATTTCTAGCAGTCATTCAACACAGGAGTATGATTTAGTGCTCTCTTATTGCAAGTGATTGATTGTGACGTGGTGTGATACTCTGCTTTCTCATAAGTGAGTCCCAGTATTTAGGCAGGTTGGACTTTCCTTGATGTCTCCAACCAGTTTTGCTGTTTGGTGTCTGGTACATTCTTTATCTGTCTCTTCTCATACGGAGCGCACACCTCCATCTATTATTCTCCCCTTTCTAGGTCACCACTTGCACTTTATGTCCTTAGACATATAATGTTCTTTAAGAACCATTTGCTTAAATATAGTATTAGCTGAAGTAGCCCTTCCCCTTTTGTACTCCTAGCTGTGTTCCTATGCATGTTAAGGCTTCCCATTTTAAGCTGGCAACAATACCTTATGTGTTCCTACTTTTCTCTAGTCAGATACGCCTTTCTGCCTTCTTCTTTGGATATCTGCATAATCTCCAGAGCCATGTGCATCAGCTCTGCATCTCTACTCCTCACTTTTGGCAGTCACTGACATTTAAAGATTTTACCCTCCATTCCTTCAGCAAATATTTTTGGAGTCCTAGGCCCTAGATATTAAGGAAGGATAAAATGGAGAATAAGAGAAATGCCATCACTTCACTCAGAAATTTACAGTGTGTTTGGTAGAAGAAATTATCAAGTGTAATAGCACTCTGTGTCTGGCTCATTTCATTTACCATTTGTATTCATCCATGCATTTCACCAACACTCATTGAGTGTTTTCTTGTATCTCAGGCAGTCTGCTGCTGTACAAGTGCTCAGTACAACAGACATGGTCTCTCTTTCCTGAATTCAACAGTCTTGTACAGGAAGTAGGCAAATAACTTAAAAAATTTTTCAGATAATGAAGCCGAGTGCTTTAAAGGAAAGGACACCATGAGTGCCTAGCCTGAAGTCGGGGAGAGATCCCCTGGGAAAGGGCAGCAGAAGCCCTTGGGTTGAGAGAAGCTCTGCAGATGGAATAGTGTGGCAGCAGACCCAAGGCAGGAGGAAGCAGCGAGCTAGTGTGACTGGAGCACAAAGGAAGGCATGAGGAAGAGAATGGATGAGACTAAGAGGAGTGGACAGCTTCTGAAGGGCTTGAGGTAAAATTCCCAGGATGTGGGGGTGAACTAGATAAGGATAGTCTAGAAGAGAGACAGTGTCCAAGATGATCCCCTAATTTCAGACTTGGTTGCCTTATGTGCCGTGGTACCTGTATTGCGATAGGAAGCCTTGGTGGAGTCTGTCTTGTTTGACTTTCCCAGGGGCAGAGTGGTGTGAGTTTAGCTTTCTGCCTGTTAATTTGATGGTCCATTGTATTTGGTTGCTGGAGTTCAGAGGAGAGAGACAAACTGGGAGTGTGAATCTGGGAGACTTCTGTGTAGAAATCTTCATTGAAGCCTCCAGCATGGGTTAGTGAAAAGAGAAAGGNCTTGATAGTGGCCACTGAAGGGCTATGTTGAGACAGAGGGGTCTCAGATGTCAAAGTGGGGCAAATGGAGAACTCAGCTTGAGATGAAAGACTGAGCTTTACTCAGAGAAGCATCCAAGAGAAGCAAGAGCGGCAGCATGGGGTGAGCTGGAGCCTGCACCATGCTAAACTTTATGAGCTTGTACCCCAGTCCAAAACACGGTGCACTAAGTGATTTGTGGAACGGATGGGAACGTTCACATCTGGACAGATGGGTCAACCCTACCATGCAAGAGAGGCCTTCTGCAGCTTTCTGATAGGGCAGGCTTCTGCCTGTCACAGACCTTTACTTATGAGAAAATACCAAGCTGAAAGGTCTCAACATGGTGATGTCCTGCTTTTATTATTATTATTATTATTGTTGTTGTTGTTGTTGTTGTTGTTGTTGTTGTTTTTAGTTTTATAAAATTACTGATTGAGATTATAATATAATGGCTTCATTTTCCCCTTCTCTTTTCTCCTTTGTTTTGTTTTTCGAGACAGGGTTTCTCTGTGTAGCCCTGGCTGTCCTGGAACTCACTCTGTAGACTGGGCTGGCCTCAAACTCACAGAGATCCACCTGCCTCTGCCTCCCAATTGCTGGGATTAAAGGCGTGCGCCACCACCACCTGGCCCCCTTTCTCCTTCTAAACATCNCCTTAGACCACCACCAACCCTCCCCCACGTGCTCTCTTTCAAATTCATGGCCTCTTTTTTTCTTAAACTGTTGTTGTGTGTGCATGTGTTCTTAAATACATAAGTTCAACCTGCTCAGCCCCTGTAATGTTTCTTGTATATTAATTTTTAGGGATGACTATTTGATTTTAGATAACCAGTTGATGTCGTCTTCCCTGGGCAAGACTGTATTTCTCCTGTTCTCAGCATTTCTTAGATAATTCTTTGTGTAGGGTTGAGGTCTTATCCCCCCTCCCATCTAGTTTGCCATGTCTGTTGGTAGCGTTCTTGTTCAGTTCATGTTTAGGCAGTTGTGGAGACTTTGAGTCCAGCTTCTGACATTCTGACACTCTCACAGGAAAATCCTGTTCCTCTGACTCTTATGGCCTTTCTTCCCCACTTCAGCAGTGATCCCCCAAGCCTTAGGTGCAGGAGTGGTAGATGTATCCCTTGGATCTGGGCTCCACAGTCTGCATTTTGATTGGTTGTAGTTTTCTGCAATGNTCTCTATCTGCTGGAAAGAGAAATTTCCTTGATAAGGGGTGAAGACTACACTTATGTGTGGGAATTGGACAAATATTTACAATGTAGTTAGGAATTATGATGGTTTTGTGAAGTGGAGGGAGGGAGCATTGTCAGCCCACGTAAGAAAATTTCACTTACACTATACATGTATATTTATCTAGTACTTAAGTGTAGTATAGTTATTTTTAGGTAGATAGTAGATAATTCCTTTTGGCTTTTCCAGACATCCTTACTGTTATTTTACCCTCTTCCTTTCTTCTGTATTTATCTTTTTTTCTCTCCCTAATTAGAGGCCCCCCACCATTTTCCCCATTTTATTTTTTTAATTTTAACTTTGTGTATATCTGCATGTATGTTGGTATNTCACTTACATGCTCAGTGCCCACAAAGGCCAGAAGAGGGCATAGGATCTCCTGAGACTAGAATTTCAGGCAGTTGTGAGTTGCTCTGCAGGTGCTAGAGCTAGAACCCCAGCCCCTGGAAGAGCAGCCAGTGCTCTTAGCCGCTGAGCCATCTCTGCAGCTCCCATGTCCTGATTTAAATGATATGGAGTTACTGCAGACATTGTAGTTGCTGAGTGAAAGAGAAAGCAAGCCCATACTCATAGTTTACAAGCTGCCAGGGTTGCCCACCGCTATGTGATGNTTGATAGATAAGACTGTGTGTCCTACTGTGTGCTAAAACACTCTTTGTTGGCCTGTTTCTTGTGGCAGCTTTGGAAGTCATAAATAATGTTTTCATTAGAGAGAAACTGAGGATTAGAAGTTAAGTAATTTCCCAAGTTCCCATATGTTTTATTAAATGGCATAGTAGAGAAGAAGAAGGATGCAGACCCTAAGTCAAGATTGAACTAAAGCTGCTTGTTTCCCTTGCTCTTAACTATTCTGTACAAAGAAATGAAGCTGCTGCTGCTGCTGCTGCTGCTGCTGCTGCTGCTGCTGCTCCTCCTCCTCCTCCTCTTCTTTCTTTTTCTTCCTTCTTCTTGTTTATTTTCTGAGACAGAGTTTCCCTGTGTAGCCCTGGCTGCCCTGGAACTCTCTCTGTACACTAGGATGGCCTCAAACTCATAGGGATCCATTCACCTGCCTTTGCTGCCCCATGCTGGGATTAAAGGCATGCACCACCACCACCAGGCTATGAGTCTCTTCTTATAAGCAGCATCACGAGCAGATGCCATAACCATACTCGTAGCAGAGACTCTGCCATCCCTCCGTGCTTACCTGCCTCCCCTCAAACATGGCATACTGTCGATGCCATCCCAGACCCTGTGCTGGACACTGGGATACAAGTGATTATAGTCTGTGGTCTCAAGGTTCAGTCTTATGGTGNAGATAGATACCAAATCATACATGCTCGCTTCAGTATCATTGAGACTTTGAGAACAGTGAACATCTAGAGAATTCTAGGGACATGGGAATAAGCCTTTCGAGTTCTGTCTGGAGCCTTGTGTTGCTCTAGAGTGGGAGGAAGTCAGGGAAACCTTGCCAGCGAAAATGAGGCTTGAACTGAATTTTAGTGACCTGACCATCTGAGAGCATGGCACCTCCAGCTGATAGTCCACACAGTAGTCAGACTGACAGGTCACCTGGTGAGGGTGTGGCTAAGCCCCAGGTATGTGCTCTGTAATAGAAGGCAGGAAGGAGATGAGCTTGGAAGGCAGCAGAGCACCATGGAAGGTGTAGAAGGCAGATTCTTTTGTCTTTATTCTAAAGGTAGGGAAAGGCATTAAGCAGGCAGATGACAGTTCCACATTTGTGTTTCTGAAACGTCCTCCTGGTTGTGGGATCGAAAGAATGTCTGCAGGAAGTGTTTATAAAAGGTTATGGGTTTGTGAAAGTTAGAACCTGCCAGTTCTGTAACTTTGTTTGGAAGACTGTCTACTTCAGAATAGTGCACAGCACTTTCCAGAAATGACAGAATTAGCAAATAAGAATGTTAATGTAGTTATTATAAAAAATATATTATATAATATTATATTATATAATATTATAATACAGCAGAGCTCTATACAGGAACATGATGAAAATGGAGTAAGGTATGAAAACAAGAAGGTCCTTGAATTTGAAGACGATGACAGAAGCTCCCCAGAGAGGAGGGCAGATCGTAGCTACAAAGGCTTAGCTTCCAGTTAGCAGGTGTTTTCTCTCTAGAACCGCTGTCCTGGGGAAATAGAGATACTCCTGTGTGAGGCTGCTGTGCTTTCAACCTTAGATAGTGACCAGTTTTTACTAGTCGTTTTATGTAGGTTCTGGAGAAACAAACTTTGACAGTTCTTAATTTTTTTCCTCTGACTTCAGAGATCAACTACAACCTTCTCAGTATCCTCCACTTTCCCTTACTAATGCCCAGCAGACTTTTAATATTGATCTGCCATCACAGTAAACACCAGGGACCTGGTATTTTACGAGTTCTGGACAGTTCAGAATAATGTGTTCTTTTCTTTTTCATTAAAAGCAAAACAGAACAGTAAGCCTTTGCCTGTGGTCATCATACTTTAAAGGATTTTTTTCCTACATTTCCAAAAGATGGGTGCATTTTTTTTTTTTTGTTTTTGTTTTTGTTTTTCGAGACAGGGTTTCTCTGTGTAGCTTTGGCGCCTTTCCTGGAACTCACTCTGTAGCCCAGGCTGGCTTCGAACTCATAGAGATCTTCCTGCCTCTGCCTCCCAAGTGCTGGGATTAAAGGCGTGCGCCACCACCGCCTGGCAAGATGGGTGCATTTTTATGAGTANGTAAATTGAACATGCCAGATAAAACCTGGTAAAATGTGGGATGCTTCCTGGAATGCTCCTAAAGTTTTTATGTATAAACTAAATGCTAACCATATATAGGCTGCAGGCTTCTATCACTTCATAAAAGCCACACCAGCCTTTGAACAGAAAATGAATATTGGTCAACTCAGTGAAAATGCATTTTCCCAATGAAAAAACAATTGTATCAGTTGTTGATACATAAGTGAAATCAAGTTACTCTATTCACTGAAAGTTTGGTTCATGTCTCCATTCCTTCTGCCCCAAGGCACTCTCTCCCAAGTTGTCTCTCCTCCCAGGCCTACCCATGATTAAAACCGAGCCTCTTGTTTCCCTCTTCCTGCTTGTTAGTCTTGATTATTGTGTTCCCGGGTACTAGTCAGACAGGAACTTAGGGTTTCCGTGCCTCATACTTTCTGTGCCTCACTGTAATCAGAAGATGAAGACTTGAAGAAATCTTGGCAAAATGAGAATCCCTTTTCATGCTAGACACTGTGCAATGAATAAATCTTTATAAGACCTTTGTGTGGCAGATAGGATTATTTCCTATGTAATTCTAGAGTTTCATAGTACAATGGGCACGTTGAACCCNTGGCTGTGCTGAGAAATAAGTTACCCCAGGGTAGTGAACCACACCTGTGGCCGAAGCACCTGGAGTTGAAGGGTTGGGAAGTTAGCCCATCTCAGAGTTTTTCCTAACTCTACGGAAGGGAAACCAAGAGCGGGACATTTGTGAAGTACAGAAAGTAGAAAGAAAATCCCCATGTGACATATGTTTCCATAGCCTTTGAAAACCCTTTGTACAGTTATTCATAGTCTTTGTGAACACAATTAAATTTTTTATATAGCTGCAATCATTTCTCATTTGTTTTTGTCTATCAAAAAATGGGATGCCAATATTCATATCTTGAAGGACTATAGAAACGCCACCCCCACCCACCCAGAAGCTACTCATGGTGACACATGCCCCCTCCCCCCCAGACCCCTTGCATGGTGATACATACCCCTCTTCCTTTGAGAAGCCATGCATGGTGGCACATCCCCCGCCCCTTTGAGAAACCATTTGTGGTAGCACATGCTTGCAGTGTCAGCATTGGTGGCAGAGGCAGGAGAGTTGGGAGCTTAAGGCCAGCTTTGGCTACATAAAAAGTTTAAGGCCTGCTTGGACTGCATGAGACCTATCTGAAAGTAAACTCCCCTTTCCTGTTGATCTCCTTGCCTGCTGCTTTCTCCCTTGTCTGAAGCTGCAGTGTCTGATGTGTGATGCCCAGAGCGCCAGTTGTCTGATAGCTACCTCCCTTCTTCTGTTAACACGTACTAATTACTAATATCTTTTACTTTTGTTCAGAGTGATTCCATCTACATATTCATGTACTCATTCACTCAACAGGTATTTGTGAAGTACTGTCTAAGTGCCAGCCATTTTACTCTTCAGTAAGCATGAAGAGGCTTAGAAGAGCCCATCCTCTTGGGGAGAGTAGATGCCCAAATAGGAAAAGGAGCTGTGTAACCATGGGTGTGTAGAAATAGTGACCAAGAAAGCCAGAAATTTAGACTGACTTGGATCCAAGTGATTGTAGAGAAATCAAGAACTCTTTTTTACACAAGATGGAGCTCAGAGAGATTCCTTTAGTGGTTGAGTTACACTAAGGCCAGATGGTATTCTTCCGGAATGGAGCTATAGGAAGGGGCCTTTATTTCCCTATGTGGAAAGTGCCAGCACTGGGAATTGTAGAATTTGTTGGCAGGGACCAGAGCTGCTTTTTTCCCCTCCCATTTCAAAACACCACCAATTTCTGATTTCATCGATAAGTTGAAAAAAGGTGGAAACCTCAGTTCTCTAGACTAGCTCTGTCTGTGAACTGGATCATCAAGAACTTGTTTCTCCTCTTCTCTGTCTCCACTCCCCTGCTGTAGATATGAGAGGGGGTCACATAAATCTCTCCAAGTTCCAAGACCAAAAATTAATATGTCATGGTTCCTTCTCTTGAGACACCAAGTGAGCATGGGTCCCTAAGCACCTTGAGAAGCATGGCTTTGGCCAAAGAATTGGTGGGACCAAGGAATTTTTGGCTGCCTGGGTTTGATTTATGTGTCATCTAGTGCTGAACAAGCCTCTTAGCCTCAGTAAGCCTCAGTTTCCTAGTGTAGAAAATAGAAACAATGACTGACTTCACNGATGTGCAAATTCAGTGGATGGGTCAAGACCAGTTGCCCAGTGTGCTACACAGTACGCAGGGCACATAGCCAGTGACATTGACTTGTCCTAGGAGTACTTAATGTGGAGTCCTAAGCAGTTTCACAAGTGAAAACACAAGGATGATTGCTTTGTAGAGGCTCAGAGGAACCAGCAGGTCTGTGCATAGAGAGTGGAACGTTTAGTCACCATCTCCTTCGCTTCTCANTTGNGGGTTAAGAGCCCTGTTTGCTGCTAAACCTTGCTAATGACCCCTCCTCTTGTATAATACAGGAGGAGTCCTTCTTAGGACAGCACTGCACAGAGTAAACATGATGCAGATGCCTTTGAATGAGTTTTGTGGCAGTTTGTATTTCAGAATTGGTGAGTTAAACCCTTTGGTTTACTCTCAGACCTGAGCTGGTGGTATTTGTTGAATTTGTTTCTTTGGGGACTCAGGAGCATCCCATGGCAATCAAAGCAGGATTCTTTTGCTGTCAGTATTGGGCTTTCTGCTTTGATCAGTAGGGCTTACTATTTGCCCTTGAACCTCTGTGGTGCTGGGGAATCATGGACATTTCTCAGATTGATTTACATGGCAATACATAATCAGTGCTGTCCTTTGTGTTTGCCCCATCTGCATCTGCCCTGCTCGTGCAACCCTAGAGGTCCAGCAGCCCTGTTACACTTAGAGACCTGCCTGGAATGAGCTGCTGGGGTCATGACTGCCCTGTTGCTCTGCCCTGCTTTCATAACTGAAGGACTGACAGAACTCTTCAAGCTGGTCCCCATCTGACCTTACCACAGTCATCTCACATTTATCTCCTTCTGTTGTATGCTAGGCTCTGTATACATCACTGGATCTAACCCCGAATTAGGCTGTTATGGCCTCATTATGGATATGGAAATTGAAAGCCAAGGTGAAGCTTGTTCTGAAATCACATAGCCCAAGAACCACGGAGCTGAAACTTGAGCTCTGAGTTGGCGCTCACTATGGCATTTCCTCTTCTGAGGAGCATGTGCTTTGCACTTCCTTTGTGGTTAAGTTGACAGCTTGCTGTAAAGAACCAGAAGTTCCTACACGAAGACAAGAATTTTATATTTCTTACCAACACTGCAAATACATGAAATGTAAAGTGACAAACATGGCCAGATTACTTTCTTGTTATCAATCCATTTAGCAGATTTATAGTTTCCATTAATTTTCATCTGTCCCTATTACTTGTGTTATATAATAAATACTTCACAGCCATGACAGACACACTGAGTGTAGATCACCTGAAGTAGACTCTCTCAATAAGCAGAGTTGCAGCTAGAGATTGTGAATTAACTGGGAAAATTGCAAATCAGGTAGTCAGCGCAATAATTCCTTGTCACATCCAATCGATAAACTTTGTAAATCAACTCATTTAATTCCAAAAATGATCTATATAGATCAAGCAACCAATTAAACAATTAGCATACACTTAGCAATTAATTAATTAAATCATCAATCATGTAATTAAAATTCCAAATTTTAGCTGCAGAATTTAGAATTCTCCTGTTTTCTGAACTGTTAGATTATGCCTCTGAAGCCAGCCTGCCTAAATGCTAGCAGGTTTTCAATTTCCCAGTCCACTCTGTCTTAAAGTATTTACAGTGGTTTCAGCATTTGTGTATTTACTTACTTAAGTTACGTATTGTCAAGGTCTCATGTATCCCAAGCTGGCTCTGTGGCCAAGGATAACCTTGAACTGGTGATCCTCCTGCCTCTACCTTCTGAGTGCTGGGATTACAAGACTACACCCCCACCTCTGATTCATGCACTGCCAACTACACCCCAGCCCCAATTTCACCTTTTAAATCATGTTGGTGTGGTGTCCTGTCATTGTGAGCAAGCTGCCTTTTTACTGTCCCTCAAGGGGAAAGGTGTTTGTTGATTCTAAAAGGGAAAGACTAGGATCTGGAAGTCCTGGCTGGACATGGTAGGAAATGGAACATGCCCAGCAGTGGTCAGAAGGACCAGATGTGAGCGTCAGGATAAATCAGGCCATTCATTTGCTTTTATTCAGCTAAGGTTCTGTGGGGTTTGGAATCAGATTCTACCTACAGAGTTAGTTATTTTTTTAGGGAAAGGAGAACTGTGTGGTTGGTCTTGGTTACCAGGCTTATTTGTGCATCAAAAGTCTCACCCCCACCCCTAGTCCTTTTTCCTTTGTTTGTGACTGTGTTCTTTTTGGTTTTTCGAGACAGGGTTTCTCTGTGTAGCTTTTGGAGCCTGTCCTGGAACTTGCTCTGTAGCCCAGGCTGGCCTCGAACTCACAGAGATCTGCCTGCCTCTGCCTCCCGAGTGCTGGGATTAAAGGTGTGCACCACCACCGCCCAGCTATATAAGGCTGACATCAAATCTTACTTTTCATCTCAAGGATCGAATTCTTAGGTCTTATCTCTAGCAGGTGCCCAGTGTATGTTGGGGAAATGACACAATATGAGGACACCTGTTGTATTGCCAAATNTTTTCTCCTAATCAATGACTCAGGAGTTAAGGGTTCTCAGTGTTTCCCAGGCTGAGGGTAGAGAGCAGCAGGATCAGTGTGCTGGCTGGGCTCCATGCTGTCTGGTGTGCATGTTCCTTCCCTACAGTACTCATTTGCCTTTATGGTTTTCCTTTCAGTGACAACGTCAGTGCCTACTGCCTGCATATTGCTGAGGATGATGGGGAGGTAGACACAGATTTCCCGCCGCTGGATTCCAATGAGCCCATTCATAAGTTTGGCTTCAGTACTTTGGCCCTGGTTGAAAAGTATTCATCTCCTGGTCTGACATCCAAAGAATCACTCTTTGTTCGAATGTGAGTACTGCTGGGTATTTTCCTCAGTGTCTCACCCTGACCTTCTAACATTTTGTATCTGATACTGGTTTTGTACATCAGGTGAATTATGTGTGGTACCTAGAACATCCACTCACATGATTACTTACAGAATTATTTGGGAACATGTGCATTGCTGTTTCATGCTTCTGCACCTAGGGCGTGTATAGCCAGCAGCAGACTATGAGGTAGATCTGGGAACAGCATTATCTACAGTGACCTCTGGGAGTAGCAGTGATAAGGAGCCTGGGAAGCAGCATTTGGGTTTGCCTCTTTGTAGTCAAGGAAATGAAAATGCATATTGTGCTAATTTTTGTGTTGTGACTTAAAAAACTTTTCTCTCCGACTAGTTCAAATTCAATTTGATTTTTCCTCAGTTGCCTTCCTTTAGACTATGCTTAGCCTTTTCTGTGCCTTTGTCAGCCTGGTGAAACCTAGAAAACACCCTCTCAGAAAAGTGTATGTACATATATAAAATAAAATTCATTGGAATATATCTCCTACATTGAAAGTCAACAGATCATTAAACAGATCTGTGATGTAGTGATATATCTAGCTTTACTAATAGATTACCTAACCATCACACTCCTAAAGCCTGTTGATTCAGAGCAGTGGTGAGTCTAAGTGCTGTTTCAGGACTCTACACCAATTGTAGCAAATAGTACTGTTAGCTAAGATGGTCATGGCCAGCACCAGCATGGCTCACCCTGCTGTGATCTGTTGCGTCCACTTTCCATCCAGAGAATGCTAAGTACTGCAGGTGGAGGTGAAGATGCATTTTTGTCCATTTGAGTCCACAGAGCTGCTGAGTCCCAGTAGCTAAGGGTGATGCCACACACTCAGGTTTCAGTCTAACCTAAGTGTTTCTAACCTAGGCCTCTGCTGTCCCTCTCCTGGCCATCTCCTGGGATTAATAGTGATCCCTTTGGCACCCCCTGCTGTTTGGAACCAGCAAATTCATGGTCCTAATAAGGGATTGCCTTGAATGACTTTCTCCTGTCCCTTTAAAACAGATTCCTTTGTTTGAGAATTAGGAAAAAATGAGATTGTACAGCATAAGCTATATGAGTATCCTGGGTCTTTCTTCCCTTGAGCAAGAACAAACACCGGGGGTCTAGGATAAGCTGGGAGCAGCCTCTCCAGCTTCCCCAGTGGCCACCTCACCTCTACTCTCAAGTCAGGTTTGATCTATGTAACAGCATTTTTTCCCCTACATTTTCATTTCTGAGGTACAAAAACAGCAGCTTTATAGAATACTTAGAGTAATTTTAAATTACACAGTTTTTAAAATAATTACAAAGTTGTCCAGTGATTCTGCTTTTCTAGTGAAACTGGGGTGTCTGCACAATGTGGACCCGTTGCTGAGTTTGCTAAGGCTCTGTTTCTCTGCCTCCCTGTCCCCTACTTAGTGTTCTGTGGACCAAAAGGCCTAATGGGAGTAACTTCACTGAACACGGGCAGGTGGTGGACATTGAGGCACTGTAGACTTTCAAATTAGCCTTCTTAGGAGCAGACATCCTCAGAAATAGGCAAGACCATCTGCTCCCTGAAGACTGAAAAGGGGCAGGTGAATACGTTTCTGTGTCCTTGGCACAGCGGAGGACTTTGTGGAGAAGGTATAGGTGAATCTTCAGGTCTGTGCCTGCACTTTGAGTATTAAGAAGCCCCAAGTTGCCTTCTGACCTTAGAGGCTCTCGACCCCATACCCCACAAAGACTCCAGAAACCCACCCTTGCCTCCCAGTGAGACAGCACAGGCTTTGAACCTTGGCAAACCCAGGTTCAAGTCTCACTAGCAACTTGCTATGTGATTCTGGCAACTTTACTTTGATATGCCTTACTTTCTCTCCTATCAAATCTAGACAACAGGAATGTTCTTAAACATAAGTAATAAATTCTCATAAACTTAGGCTCATTGTTAAACCTCACTGTTTCCCCAGATTAGTTTTAATATAGTGCCACTTGAATGCATACAAATATAAAACTTTGGCTATAAAATTCTATAATGTTTTAACTATAAATTCCCTATTTTTACACAACCTAAAACATAGCATTAAATAAAAGTAAATGGTAGCATTAATAAAATATAAATTTAGCAATCTCAATGCCAGTGTTTCCTAAAAATAAATTGATGCTGGATTTAGGGAGAATTAAATGTTTTACTTGTTAACTTGAATCTTTTGATTTTCATTTTTTTCATGGACATGTGATTGCCATATTATTTTCCTTTTAAAAAATGAATGGTACTTTTAATTACCAGCACATTATTTTAATTGATTTATAAAGTATTCCCCAAATGCAAACCTTCTCTACTAGAAAATTGTTGTTTGCGTTTGTCCCATCGTACTTGTTGCTAGCATGGCTAATTCCTATTGTTCTGCCCAGGACCTTTCTAGTCACAAAACTGAAAGTCCTATACCCAGAGCAGAGCCCTCTCCTCCTCGTTACCTCCCTCCAGTCCCAGGGGTTCCTGCTTTGGCTGATGGATCTACACAAAGGTAGTTCCACCTGGTACCTGGGCACACATGATTCTGACACCAAAGAGCACACATTTTACAGAGATAGCCTGCCCCAATAAAGCACTGTGTGTGCTCTGAGTTCTCACACCATCTTTCTGTTTAGCAAACTTTGCATCTGCTTGCAGTGATAAATCTGACCTTTACTCTCCATTAGTGATGTTAAGTAGCTCTAGCTGCTGCACATGCAGCCTCCACATCTCCCCTATCCCACACATTAACAGACCTCCTGTGAAGGCCAGATAGTAGATATTTTGGTCCTGTGTGTCATTCGGTTTCCTGTAGCAACACTCCATTATAGTGTGAAGGTTGCCATAGGCGAATGGAGAAGTAGTAGGCATGGCTGGGGTTTGTTTGCCAGCCTCTGGTTCTTTCTT
>LZPO01087270.1:0-10474 GCA_001675575.1 Neotoma lepida | reverse complement strand
GGGTCTGGCTACACTGTTTCGGATATCCTTTCTAGAAGGCTGATTAGAGGGGGGTCTGGCTGCACTGTTTCGGATATCCTTTCTAGAAGGCTGATTAGAGGGGGGTCTGGCTGCACTGTTTCGGATATCCTTTCTAGAAGGCTGATGGGGGGGGGGTCTGGCTGCACTGTTTCGGATATCCTTTCTAGAAGGCTGATTAGCAAGCCTACAGTTTAGGGGAAAAATGACTTTTTAAAGCTTCTTTTGGGCCTCAGAAGGAACTGGGTCAGTGGCATATGTGAGAAGAACATGTTCAAATCAGTTATGGGCAGTCCATCGTTAATAATTTGTGGTAAATGTAAGACAGAGCTATTTGTGTTTACCATTAGTTAATGTAAACCTGTCTTAAAATCCAAACCAAGGAGTTAGAGACACAGCTTAGTGGCATGTGCATGGTCCTGGCTTCTGTCCCTAGCACCACAGAATCAAAACAAAGCCTTAAGCTTGAATCACTGCTCCTAATTTCATGTTTTCATACAATTTTACATGAGAGTATTTTCAGTGACTAGGATTCAGGGTATGGGGGTAGGGAAGACATTCATTCTCTTCATTTTTACTAAATGAGGGCAATCTTACAAAGATAGTTTTAAAAAGATAAGTTGTTTGATGCACCCATGCACCTGTTAATCTCTAACTCCTCATTAACTGACTCTTGTTAGAAAATAGGCTTATGCGATCAGATATATATAAAGGATATAGAACACAAATATTACCAATATTAAGAAACAGTTCTACCACCCCACCCCTCAAAAACGGTAGCAGCCTAGACAGAAAACCACTAAAGAGAACTCATAAAAATTGTGATTAGGATGCTGAAGTGTAGCTCTCCACAATTAATGGCTTCTGGCTAGGGCTAGGGTTGGGGGTGGTGATGAAGGACTCAGTGTTCTTTAAGGGGCTAGCCACCAAGAATTTGACCATGCTCCAGTGGGTATATGGGCAACACAAATTGTACTTATGTTTTTCCCCCCTTTTTTTTCAGGGGGGCAGGGTCACATGAGTGGGGGGAGGACTGGGAAGTGAATGTACTCAGGGTTCATGATGTGAAATTCCCAAATAATCAAAAAAAATTTATGGAAAAAAAGAAACAGTTATTTTCAAAAATAATTCAAAGATATATCTATAACAGACTGCTGTACTAAAGTCAGCACATACATTGGCAAGTCGAGTATCTTAGCTTTGTAAGTGAAGAGACTTCTTAAACACCTTTGAGCTCACCTTTTAAAAAGGAAAAAGGGCATTGCACAGCTTGAAGAAAATAGTTGTGTTCTCTTTTTAAGGGGAGGCATATAATCTGTTCCAGATTTAATTAGCTATCTTCAGATGAAAGCTGAAGTTTTAATAAAAGTTAGAAGAGATAACACAGTGAAGGACATGGATGAGCTGTCTCAAGGCCATATTCCAGGGGAACGATAAGAGCTGTAAAAAATGGCAGAGGAGAGCAATTGAATGGAGCAATGAAAATCTGATTCTCATAAAAGAGAGAGAGAGAGAGAGAGAGATGCTGGTAGGGGCGGTTGTAGATGAGACCTGCTAGCGTCTGCAAGCAATTTGGATGCTTGCCAGGAGTCATTGTTCACCCTCGGCTGTGGCGGCTCCGTCCAGATGTGCCAACTGCACGTTTCGGCTTTTGCCAGCTGACTGCGCCGTTTGATAACCAGCTCTCTGGATGCCCATCACTGGCCGCAGAGATAGAATTAAATGATGATGATCTTCCCACAAGTTGGGAGAGGAAACAATGCATATAAATCTTGATTTCATCTCAGCGTGAGAAGTCTTTATCCATCATCACTCATAATGAACAAGTCGTTAGCTGGGATGAATGGTGTTCTGCTTTTTCCAAACACCTCTTTTGTTCATTTTTTGGGTGACTTTTATCTATTGCATGGGGGTCAAACCTCTTTGCATTTAGGGGATGATTAAAGAGGCACAGCTTCTCCATCCCAGGGGAGAGTAGATGTTTTGGGGGTTCCAGGTGCCAATCTAATAGCTTTTAAATAGCTTCAGATACTCAAGGGTATTTAATGAGCACTCACTCTGTAGGATCAGGGGTCTTTGCTCTCTACATTTTTTACATAATAGTGAGTTTTGTAACACAGTTCTTTATATTCTGAGAATGCATTGGTTTGAGTTGTCTAGGAAGAGGGTGGAACTTTTGTTTTAGCCTTCTTAATAGAAATTGTACTGTCAGTGATTTTTTTCTTTAAGACTGTGATACCCCAATAAACTTAAAGGGGACAGCTGAACCAGTATCCTTCCTTCTGTCTCCAGCCAACACTGTCCAGTCTTATACTTGTTTATCTGTGTCTGTCCCCAGCATCCACGTTTATTGCACATGCACCCGTGCTTCCTTGTGCTCACCTTTGTATACACACCCCTGCCATTTTCATCAGTCTTTGCCATATCCTTGGCAAAAGCTTGGGATTTGTTATCCAAAACACAGTGATCTGTATTGTTTATTCCTATTCACACTACTGAAGCCAATTGAGACTTAGACATTTACATAGATTCCTGTCCTTTTTCTCACGTCAAGAAGCATTTAAAGCACACCTTTTTTGATTGCTTTAAGAGTCTGTTCTCACAAGTAGAAGGGTCACACCAGTTTGGCAAAGATTTGTTTAGGGTTAGCACAGAAGAGGTGGTGTTCATGTTGTGGTTACAGTTATGTTACAATCACTCTGTANTGGGGAGTGAGCTTCTTTTCGAGGGTGACTAAGGAAAAGGGAAGTGCATCAAGAACATTGNAGGATGCCCCAAGGCTGGACAGAGCTGTGTGCTTAGCTCTCTCCTCAAACAGCCTTCGCATGAGGGGCTACACTTGTCTCTTTACCACTGTCACGTAGCTCAAGTTAGGAGAAAGGGAATGACACTTGAAATTGAGCAACATGTAAAAGACGGGGCGGGGGGGGCCGAGGAGGCCCATCAGAGAGCAAGACTGGAGGGATGTTTGACTCCTTCCCCACACACATAGCTCCTCTCAGCTTTCTAGCCTAACCATAGGCTTCATTTAATAATGGCAGCAAGTGGGGAATTGCAGTGATCCCATTATTAAATCAAGTTGTGGACTTAATGACAGTCCCATACCTAATACTCTCTTGACCTTCCCTCTGGTACTTACGTAGTTTCATTTGTTAAAGAAGAAAAGTAGTAGGTATTGAGAAAAAACAAAACAAACCCCACAAAATCTGNTTATATATAGCACTTTGTTAATGGAAACCTTTGGGACTTTAAAATAATTTTTTGCTTTTTAGGATAGACTATCATAACAAGTCATAACTATTGATGAGTACTGCAGGGGGTTTCCAGTTACTATGCATGTACTTAACTATAGTAATCTTCTCACAGTAGTTCCAGTCAGATCTCTGGGACGGCACATTTTTAAAGCCTATTTTTAAATGGCTCTTTGCAAGGTTTTCATTTTCTCACTGACCTACCTGACATTTGGAATTTCCTTGCAGCAGCAGAAGTGTGCTGTGAAAAAATAAAATAAAATAAGTAGACAATCCAGTTCTAGAAGAATTAAACAAAACTTATTTACTGATTTTAACAGTTGGGTGGGAGAGTTTTTGACTCAGGGAAGACAGGTCACTATCAGATCCCTGGATTTAGCCAGTAAACTACACTGACCTGTCATTTAATGGGTGAAGGCCATAGATGGTCAGTTTCTCCCTTTGTCAGGGTCACCCTTATGGCTGGGACCTTGAGCTTCCTGGTATGTTGTGTTTTGTTGTTGTTGCCTTAGTACTGTTGTCCACCAACTGTCACCAGTCTCCTGAAGCTTGTTGGTGTGACAGAGATGCTGCTGAGAAATGGAAGCATGTTAGTTTCAGCTTCACACCAACACCGTAATATTAGGTACCTCCCAGTCTATGAGAGGGAGACTTCCAAGTAGGATCTGCCCAGCAGAATAGAGGTCTNTGTGGCACTGATTCTTGATGCATTCTCATTTTGAAGTGGAGCCGTTTTTCTGTTATCTGCTGAAAGGAACAGAAAACATGCTAACTTTTGCTTAACAACCCGTTTTTGCCTTTTGAAGTGTAGACATAGTTTATTAGCTTGAATTTCTTTTTTTAAGCTTTTTACAGTATTAATTGCCTTTTGATGTTCATTAATGCCTGTCTCAGAAAATTTCACCTAGAGAAGTGTTAGCTTTGCCAAGGAGCTCCTTCGACCTCTTTGTTGAGAGTCACAGAAGCAGAATTACCTGCTGGCTTACTGTGCTTCACTTACTGCTTCCCAAGCAGTGTTCCCTGAAGTGCACTGAGAGGGGACAGTGGTGGTGGAGGTAAAAAGCAGCCACAGACAGTGCAGGGTAGTCTTTGTGATAGACAGATGGTACTCCATTGGGTTCTTCGAATCCTTCATGTACAACCTGAATGTGGACCCAGAGTGCACTGGTAGCTGTGTTGTATATGTGTCTATTCATTACACTCCTCTATTCGTTAGACATGGACTGAGTGCAAGGAGACAGTGGCTAACGTTATACTCTACAGGGGAAGGAGACATAAGAGGTAGAGAGGAAAAAGAACACTACATTGAACAGGGAGGATGCTCAGGGAATTCCTCTTCCTTGAGAAATGGACATTTGAACAGAGACCTCCACTTGTACACTGTGGATACTTGAGTTGGGAGGGCACTGCAAGCAGAGGAGTTGCTGCTTACCATATTCCACTGTAAAAAGACCATTCCAATTTACTGTGCTGTTTAACTGACTTAACTGAAGTTGTAGTAAAATTGACCCCGAAGAGACATACAACAGGTGCTNACACAGTCAGCAGTCCCATCATCCACCTAGTCACAGAGCCACACCCCAGTCATTGGTCTTGGATTTTCCCATGCCAGCTCCCCATGCCATGACCATTAGCAAAACAGATGAGCTTTACTTCTAGAGCATATCTTGAATCTGTCCTAGTCACTGTGACTTTTCATCTGAAACACTGGGACAGGTACCTGGTTGGCTTTCCTGCCACAGTTCTTAGCCCTTCCAGCCTGTGGTCTACACAGCCACTAGAGAGACCTTGTAAAATTTGAATCTGATTATAACTGCTCCAAACTCTTGGAGGACAACCACCTGCATTCAGAATAAACCCAAACTTACAGTCATTGTAAAGTACACTGGAGCCCAGAAGAGAGGAAGAACCTCACAGAGACTGAGAGCCCAAAGAAAGGAAAGAACTGGGAATTAGTAGAAGGAAGTACAGCTTGGCTAACACTCTGGTGGACACAGGTCAGGCAATGTCCTCAACAAGGGAGAGGGCAGCATCAGAGCCTCTGTCTGCAGCCATAGGAGGACTCACTCTCATTCCAGACAGGCCTGAGAACATGGAATGTAAATGAATGTGCTATTTACTGGCTGTCTGAGGGGCATTTGTGTCAGGAAGGGGTTTGTCTTTGCAGAAACAGGCTCTGTTGGGGGGACAGGGAGCTGAGAGCTGTTGCGCCACGTGCTTTTGTGCTCTTACAGATATCCTCACTTAAGCTGATAAGCACAGAGGAAGGTGNTGTTGTGCATGCATACAGATACCTTCAGAAACAAAGAGAGGAGAAACAGCACTCTGGCATTGGGAGCTGTGCTGACTGTGTACACTCGGAAGCTTCCAGGCCTCATGGCTTTCCTCTGCTCTGGGAGAAGCTAGTTACCCAGATTTCCACAGCAAGTGAATGGTGAACCTAAATTAGAGCCCAGGCTTCTTTGACCTCAAAGCCCATACTCTTTTTATTTGTACCATGTTGCTTATTAGAACCCTAATGGGAGAACAAATTTAAAATTCTGTAAACAGAAATGTTCATTGATTGTGAGATCTAAATGCACTAGAGAAGAGCAGCATTTAGAGGAACCCCGTGGTGAGTCTCAACATAAAGCCAGGAATTCTTCTTGTAATTGCACAGTTTGTCTGTATTGGTGTCAGTTCCAATGTTTTATGTCTAGCTTTCTTAAAGCAACATACACCTGGCCTGAACTGCCCTATTAAAAAGGAAAAACCCAGGGTCTAGGTGTGTGGCTCAGTGGTAGAATACTTGCCAGGAATATGTGAGGCCCTGCATACCATCCCCAGTACCACAAGAGGCGGGGCACATATGTGTAATGTAGTCAACTTTTTAAACTCTTGAGCCTGAGATGCTCTGGGATGCACTTGTAACACTCATCTCAATGTCTTCTGGCATTAGGGTTGAGCGGAGCCCTGCTTCACATGGAACCGTGGACCAGAGACTCAGTGCCCTTTCTTCTGTGGAAATAAAGCTTGTAAGCAAGGGACCAACACGGAGGCTCCCTGTGCTGGAGCAGATATCCTAAGAGGAGAGGGCACACAGGAGCTTGTTTTACAAAAGGCAGTGGTGATTTCTGCAGACAGCTGCTCCTCCTTACGAGAAAGGAGGAGCATATATATAATATAATAATATATTTATAATGCTGGTGCCACTCACGTAGGGGAGCTGAGTAGGAAATAAAGATCCAACACTNGGTCTAGTGACCCTGTGGGAAAATGCGAGAGTAAATTAGGATTGCTAGGTGTTTAAATGTGGAACTCAGAAGTGCCCCAGGCAAGAAGCTCCTAGTTAAATATTCCTCCTCGACACCTCTCTCTGCCTCTTTATCTTGTTGTTTCGTCTCACCTGAGCCTCCCTCTGTCTGGAGTGCTCTGAGGCTCCTGATGGATCTTCTCTGGTATAGCGCAGAGCACGGTAAAGATGGCATTGCAGTCAACTATTTTATCCGGAAAGCCTGGAAATTTAGAGAATTTATGTCAAGCAAAAATCTTTTGGAACCACTTTAGAGACCCAATTATTTTAGAAGGGTGTTATGAGCTCTCACAACTGCCACATCAGAGCGACTTGAAATATATCATTCGCCAAAACTGCGTTTGACCAGCACTTACTCTTCCTGCTAGTCGCTAATCTTTCAGAAGTTCCTTTTCCATTACAAAATCTATTCATTCACTCCATCCAGGGCAGTCACAGCACGGGTTAGATTAATGAAAAGGCAAAATGAAAGGAAGAGAGAAGACACACACACTGGCTATGTGGTGGTACCGAGGCACACAGCTCTGAACGAGACAAGGGGCACTTCCCTAGGTCCACTGGGAATTTAGCTTGAGCTCTCAGGAAATGTTACTGCACTGGATGTGCATATTGATGGTAGCTGCCGCCTGATTTTAGAAATGGTGAGAAGATCAAAGTGTCTGCTTAGAATGAAAGAACTGTGGTGCATTTGTGAGATGCCAACTTACCCTCTCAGCCTCACTCACCTCACCTCTGACATGAAGAGGGTGAATAAAGACTCGTCCAAACACCATAAGTACTGAAGCCCTGTGTGGCTCTAAGATGCCACTCACTTGGTTTACAGAGGTCACTAAATGTTTCATCAGTGCCAGTGCCACACTGGAAAATCACAGGAAAAGAGACACTAACATGTGGTAAAATCTCCTAGCAGAAGCATTGCAGATAAGGAACTGTAGTGCTAAAAACTACCGGGTGGGACAGGGGCCCCCAGCAGAAATGCTCTGTAGTGATTTCTTTGGCGTCTAAAGATGCCGTGTGGTTAAATGAGAACATCTCAAGCAGAAAAGATGCAGTCAGAGACACAGACACCTTGCAGGAAGGAGGCTATAGAACCTAAGCAGGGGCCAGCTCTGGCTAGGCTAGCTCTGGTAGTAAGACTCAGATGAAGGAAGTGAGGTCATTTATTAGGACTGATGATGTAGCAGGTGAGTATAAGCACTAGGGGTTTTCTGACACCCAAGAAGCCTGTGATCAGCTGAGGAGGCAGGCAGATAAACAGGCAGCTATGACTCCATGAGTGTGTGAAGGGAGGGAGGCCTTGGTCCAGTCTTAGGGCATTGGAGAAGGTTGTCTGAGCATGCTTTCTGGTAGAGGCTAGAGGACTGTGAAGAGGTATGGGATTGAAGAGTCTGGCTGGTGTATGTTCTTCATACTCTTGGGGAGCTTAGTAGGAGTCTGAGGGTAAGGTGCTCACTTGGGGCTAGGTCATGTTTGTAAAGCATGTTAAATTTGATCTTTATTTGGATGGCAAGAGGGGATCATTGAAAGACAGTCCACCCAGGGTTCCTCTTTAAACACTGTTTTGTGCCAGGTAGACTGGAGACCACAGAGCTTGAGGGAAAGGCATCAGTGCAGAGGCTCCTGAGGATGTAGTACAGAGGATGATGGCGTTCTGGATGCAGGTGTGGAAAGCACTGTGCTCGGGAAGGGAGGGAGGACACCAGTCAGAACCCATCTCCTTTCTGGAGCTTTGGAGTGGTGTGAAGCTGCAGCCGGGCCCCTGGAGCTGATCTCAGAAGGGAGAGCTGTAAGATGGCCTTGTCAGGTAAATACTTGGAGAACATTTGGAGGCATGTCAGGCAAAAAGTGTGTCATTTACTGGAATTTCCTTTTGGATTTTTACTCAGTTCACAGAAAGATACGTACACAGACTGTTTCATAGGCACATATGCTTCCCTGGTTTTTTTGTTTGTTTATTTTACTTTGAAAAAACTTTAAATTTATCTGTGTGTGGGTGTCTGTATGCACATGTGTGCATGCTACAGTGCACATGTGGAGGCCAGGGGACAACTTTTTGGAAGTCAGTTCTCCTTCCACCTTNAGGAGGGTNCGAGGCATTGAACTCGAGTTGCTAGGCTTGACAGGAAGCACCTTTACCCACTAAGCCGTCTTGCTAGCTCTTGTTTTTTAACTAATTATTTATGTATTAGGTTCTTTGAGATAGGATCTCATTATGTAGCTCTAGCTAGCCTGGAACTCACTATGTAGACCAGGCTGGCCTGAGACTCATAAGAGGTCCACCTGCCTCTGCCTGCTGGGATTAAAGGTATATGCCACAATGCCTGGCCCTTTTTGCTTTTTAAGTCACTTCCTTCTGTTAAGCCAGCTCGTGGTACATAAGAGATGTGTATGTGATATCGAACATATCTGATCTTACGTCCGCTTTTTCATTCACACACATCAAGCATTATTCTGTTTGAGAATGACCAGGCAGTTTTCTTTTTCTAGTGAAGTGTGTTTAACCTAACAGTTAAGTTATTTAGATTATTTCTGGCTTTTCAGTATACAAAATATGCAGGGAACAGTCTTCTATAACTATTTATTGCATATTTTGCTAGACTTTAAATATGGGATTGCTTGTCAGTGGCTTGCTTACTGAAAATATTGAGGGCCGGGGAGGTGGCTCAGTGAGTAAAGTGCCTGCCACACACTCCTGAGAACCTAAGTCCAGATCTCCAGCACCCACATGAAAGTTGGACATGGTTGCATACCTCTGTAACTCCAGCACTAGAAGATGGAGACAGACAGATCCCCGGAGCTCACTGCTGCAAGCCGCAGGAAAATGGAATGGAATTCAGCTACTATCATAAAAGCTACTACTTGGAAAGGTCAAGGACTTTACCGAAGGTCAAGCCATGGCTTAAGAAGTCTTGGTGATATTTTAGCTTTTGTATATATATTAGTAGCTGGTTCCTACAGTGATTTTCCTGTATGCTATGTGTGCTTCCAAGAACTCCTAACAGTGTATTTACCTAAAATACCTATCAAGCATCCAAGACCAAACGATCTCCTGAACTAAAGTAACACCCTTATGGAAACAATGCCTGTCTCCCAGGTCAGGTGGATAGCTTTATTTCTTGTGCAATTGAAGCTGAGACTCTCCTTTCTTATACAGCCTTAGTGGTATTTATACTAACATTATAGACGCCTAACATTTACCTAACCACCCCAGGAATATAGTTTGAGCACATAAATTCCCTTTTTCTGATATATTAACCGATTTTAGCTCTTAGTTGACCTCCTCCTTTGCCACTCCCCTTTTGGGTTGTAATAGAAAGCCTGATGATCACTGCCTGAGGAAAACTCTTGTCTGCCTTTATGACCCTGTAAGAATCCAAGCCTGGGTGACCTTGCTTTAGCTAGAGCACTGCTACTGCATGGTATATAACTGGATACCTCAGAGACTTGGAGAGGATTTTTGAGGATCTTGACTGGAGAACTAGATGGAGAACAAGATGAGAAAGACCAAGATAAGGCAGAACTAAGATGAGAGAATTAAGATAGAACTTAGAGAGGACAGCAGATAAAGGTAAAGAGAAATCAAGCAAGAAAGGAGCTAGGCATGAGTTCAAACTAAAGCTGTGTAGATAGGATTTTATCCCAGGGGAATAAAGTAGATGGACAAGAGCTCGGTGTACTTAGATTCATTTCCCAAAAATAATTCTCGCTGTTCATAGCTTCCCTTCTGAGCCCCTGGGAAGAATATTATTAAGGCTGGTCCTTAATAGTATTCGAGAGCTCACCTGGCTGGCTTCAATGAGACAATCTCAAAAGATGAGGAGAGTGATGAGGAAGATCCCTGATCCTGACCAATACAGTGCCTCAACGCCCCCGTCTCTCTCTCTGTCTGTCTGTCTGTCTGTCTGTCTGTCTG
>LZPO01087269.1:189594-229561 GCA_001675575.1 Neotoma lepida | reverse complement strand
AAAAAAAACCAGCAACAACAAAAAAACGTATGTGCATGTTCATTTGACACCTCAGTATGACCTGATCTGAGTATTGGGTCTTTGCAGATATAATTAAAAATCCTGGGATTAAATTATACCAGAACTAACGTGTTCTAAGTTCACTGCTATCTTTGTAAGAAGAAGATATCACAGTGACATAGAGAGAAGAAAGCAGGTGAAAGTGGAAGCAGAGATTGGAATGATGCATTTACAAACCAAAGAGTGCCCAGAAATGCCAGCAGTCACCCAAAGCTCAGAAGATAGTCTTTCCTCAATGCCTCCAAACAATTCTGCTGATACCTTGATTTAAGACTTCTAGCCTTCTCAATAAATTCAGAAAGACACCCTGGCTATGGCCATTTGTTATGGCAGCCCAAGGAAGCAAGACAGATGTTCACAGTATTTTTAAACTTCTTTAAATAAGAAACTATTAACATAATTTTATTTTGTGTGAACGTTAGTGTGTGTGTGTGTGTGTGTGTATGTGTATGTATGGGCACGTGTGTATGTGTGCTTGCCAGTAAAGGATTAATTACCCAAACTGTAATATCTCATACAGTGTGATACTCTGCAATTCTTTTTTAAAAAGCAATGGTAGGGTGCTAGAGAGATGGTTCAGTAGATAAATGTGTACTGTTCTTGCAGAGGACATAAATTTCATTTCTAGAACCTATATTGGGTGGCTCACAACCACCTGTAACTAGCTCCAGAGATATCTGACTCTGGCCTCCTGTGCTGGTTTGAAAGAAAATGACCTCCATAGGCCCATAGGGAGTGGCACTACTAGGAGGTGTGGCCTTGTTGGAGTTCAGGGTGGCTTAGTTGGAGGAGGTGCATCACTGGGGAGTGGGCTTTGAGGTCTCAGAAGCTCAAGCCAGTTCTCTTCCTGCTGCCTGCACATCTGGATGTAGCACTCTCGAGCTCCTTCTCCAGCACCAGGTCTGCTTGCATGTCACCATGCTTCCCAACATGATAATGGAATGATAAACCTCTGAAATTGTAAGCAAGCCCCAATTAAATGTTTTCCTTTATAAGAGTTGCCATGGTCATGGTGTCTTCACAGCGATAGGAACCCTAACTAAGACACCTCCACAGGCACCAAGACCCATATACACATACCCACATGCAGACTCATATACATACACATAATTTAAAAATTTAAGAAGTAGTGACAGATCACTACTATATATTAAGGATAGTTGGTGTTGGTATTTTTTTTACTCTTTGATTTTTATTTTTTATTTTATTTTATTTTATTTTTGGTTTATGGAGACAGGGTTTCTTTGTGTAGCTTTGGAGCCTGTTCTGGAACTCACTCTGTAGACCAGACTGACCTTGAACTCACAGAGATCTGCCTGCCTCTGCCTCCTGAGTGCTGGGATTAAAGGCAAGTGCCACCACGCCTGGCTATCTCTTTGATTCTTTTAGCTCTTTGGGGTGCCTGCCACCCAGCTCCCAAATAAGTACACGGAGGCTTATTCTTTCTTATGAATGCCCAGACTTACCTTGGCTTATTTCTAGCTAGCTTTTCTTAAATTATCCCATCTACCTTTTGCCTCTGGGCTTTTACCTTTCTCTTACTTCTGTCTATCTTACTTTCACTCTTATTTTGTGGCTGGCTGTGTGGCTGTGTGGCTGGCCCTTAGTGTCCTCCTCCTCCTTTTGCCCTAGATCACCACTTCCCAGATTTCTCCTCTTATTTATTCTTTGCCTGGTAGCCTTGCCTATCCTTTCTCCTGCCTAGCTAGTGGCTGCTCAGCTCTTTATTAGACCAATCAAGTGTTTTTAGAAGGCAAAGTATCACAGCTTCACAGGAGTTAAACAAATACAACATAAAAGAATGCAACACATATATGCATCACTAAACAAATATTCCACAGCATAAACAAATGAAACACACCTTAAAATAATATTCCACAACAGATAACAGTGATACTTTTATTTTTAAGTTATGGAACCTAGATTACTAATATTTGGGAATTCTTAGAGTCTTGAAGAATAAAGGAAAATATTTTACCTCTTGTGATTACTTTAAGGTGATTTTTAAAACTTTTTGGGTTGGCAAGATGGTTCAGAGGGTGAGTAAAAGCACTTGTTGCTAAACCTGACAACCTGAGTTTGATCTTGGACCCACGTGGTGGAAGGAGAGAACTGAGTCCTGCAAATATTCTATATGCCTTTGGTATTCAGGCCCTGTCTGGTCCCTTACACAAATGAGGAAGTGTAACAAAAAAAAAACTATTTTAAGGCAATTTAGGAAATTATTTATCCCAATATAAAAGCTTTAATGAAAACAAATCATAAAAGTATAAATGGTGTTGGGGTTAGAAAGATGACTCAGTGGTTAAGAGCACTGGCTGCTTCTCCAGAGGACCCAGGTTCAATTCCCAGCACCCACATGGCAGCTCACAACTGTCTGTAACTCCAGTTCCAGCGAATCTCACACCAATGCACATTAAAAAAAAAAGTATAAATGGTGTTGTTGGTGAAATTTTAGCAGTATTAAATAGTCCATTTTATTAATTAAACTTAAAATGCATCTTTTAGAAAAGATTTATTTTGAACTTTATGTACATATTCAAATGTGAGTGCAGGAACTTGAAGAATCCAGAAGAGGAACAGTCTGAAGAAAGTACCTGATCCTCTGGAGTGGAGTTACAGTTGGTTATGAACCTCCTACTGTGGGTGCTGGGAGCCAAATTCTGGTCCTCTGGAAGAGCAGTAAGTGCTCTTAACCACTAANCCATCTCCTTAGCCCCTTAAGATACCTTTAAAGAACTTGTACTTACATGATTTTTTTTAACATGCACTCCAATTATAAGTAAATGAAGAGTGAATGAAAAATTATGATGATGTTAGTTAGAGTTGAGTATGAAATTACTACATCAAATAAATTTTGGAGAAAAGTATGACTCCATTAATTTTAATTGAACAATGTCATTTAATTTAAAATGTCTATTAGGTTTTTTTTAATTTTATTTTTTAGTTTTTATTATATTATTTTATAGGTATGGATGTTTTGCCTACATGCATATCTGTGTACCACTTGTGTGTGCCTTGTGCCCCTGGAGGACAGAAGAGGGCATTGGACCCCCTTTGAGCTGGCCATACAGACTAGTTTTGAGCCACTATGTAGTGCTGAGAATTGAACCAGATCCTCTGGAAGAACAGCAAGTGCTTTTAAGCACTGAACCATTTCTCCAATCTCAATGTCTGTAAGGTTTTAAGTATCTGAACTATTTTATAGATTTGGTGCTAGTTTAATTTTCATGTAGGCTATCTTCTTTTTGTGTTCCTTTATAGCAGTGGTTCTCAACCAGTGGGTCATGACTCCTTTGGGGTTTGTATATCAGATATTTAGATTGTGATTCTTAACAGTAGCAAAATTACAGCTATGAAGTAGCAATGAAATAATTTTATGGCTTGGGGTTACCACTGTAGTAAAGGGTTGCAGCATTAGGAAGGTTGAGAACACTGCTTTATAGTATCTTTTTTTAAAGTAATGTGTGTGTAAACTTGTGTTTACATACTCACCACAACACATGCATGGAGGGGAGAGGACAACTTGCAGGAGTTGTTCTTTCCTTTCATTGTGTGGGTCCCAGGAATTGAACTTACGTCATCAGGCTTAGAGTCTGTGCAGGTGCCTTTATCCTTCGTGCCATCTTGATCACTTTGTAGTGCCTTTTACCATTTGAGTGAGTGAATGAGTATAAGGCCACTGGTCGTGGATAATAAGACATATAGTGAAAAGAGATCTGTGCAAGGTAATCGGAGCTGAGTGCTGGGTGAGAGGTTAGATCCTTATGTGCTGTTAGAAGAGCAGTCAGTTTTCTGTAAGGTGGTTGGAGAAGACTTAACCTAATGTCAGTAGATTTGAGTTGGGCTCTGAAAGTTTTAATTAAAATGTAAAGGAAGTTGGGATTATCAAAAGAACCATTTTCAGATTTTGTCCTTTCAGTTGTGCCTGTGCCTCTTCATTGCTTAGCATGTTTGAAAACTTTTGTTTTTGACCTGTGGCTAAATCTGATATCTTCATTCAACAAACATTCTCCCAGTGAGTTAAAGACCATCTTCTCTTGTTCTTCTGACTCATGTGATCTATTTAAGTTCTCTTCAATGTTTAGTGTTCACCTTGAACCTTTCTTTTTTTTTATTTTTTGGTTTTTCGAGACAGTGTTTCTCTGTGTAGCTTTGGCACCTTTCCTGGAACTCACTCGGTAGCCCAGGCTGGCCTTGAACTCAGAGATCCGCTTGCCTCTGCCTCCCAAGTGCTAGGCGTGCGCCACCACCGCCCGGCCGCACCTTGGACCTTTCTAAGGCAGTTAATTAACCACAGTACTTTTCTGCTGAGTCTTCCCTCATCTGTAACCTCCATCTTACCAAGTCAGGGTTTTCCTGAGCCATGACTGATGAGGAGCTTTGGCTCCTCTCTCTCTCTCTTTTTTTTTTTTCCTTTGAGATCCGCTCCTTTATTTTTCCTCGTTTGTAGTTTCCACATGTAAGAGAGAATACGTGAAACTTGTTTTCCTGTGTCTGGCTTATTTCACTTAACATAATATTCTTCAGTTCATCCATTTTGCCATAAATGACTAGATTTTATTCTTCTCTATGGATGAATAATACTGCACACACACACATACACACACACACACAATTTTATTTATCCATTCACCTGCTAATAGGCACTAGGTTAATTTCATAATAGGGCCTTAATAAACATGGACACACAGGTGATTTTTTCATATGTTGACTTAATTTTATTTTCATATATTCCCAGCAGTAATAGAGCAGGATAATATGGTAGTTCTATTTTTACTTTTTTTGCAGAACATCCATGCTGCTTTTCACAGTGCTTGGACTAATTTACGTTCTTATCACTGCTATATAAGAGTTCCTTATTTTCTACATCCTCACCAGTATTTGTTATTTATGTATTTATGTATTTATTTTGTAGTAGCTATCTAACTGTGGTGAGATCTTATCTCATTANGCATTATAGTTTTTAAAACTTTTAAATTTTTTTGTTATATATATGAATATTTGGCATGTATGTGTATATGCATATATATGTATATGCATGTATGTGTCTAGTGTCCACAGAAGCCAGAAAGGCAGCATTGCATCCCCTGGAACTTGAGTTACAGATGGTTGTGAGCCACNATGTGGGTGCTGGAAACTGAACCCAGGTTCTCTGGAAGAGCAACCAATGCTCTTAACTGCTGAGCCATCTCTTCAGCACTTTATTGTATATTAAAATTTTGATTTGCATTTCCCTGGTGGCCGAAGATATTGAGCATTTTTCTTATATTTGTCAGACATCTCTATTTCTTCTTTTGTCCTCTCTTATCTCTTTACTTGTGTTTCTTCACAAGCCTAAACTCTGCTTCCATTATGATTTAGTGTCTGTTTCCTTTTGATAGTGTATGGATTTAAAAATTTTAAAGCTGTGAAAAATACTTTTCATAAGCCATGGTGGAGTATTTTGTTTATTAGTTTTACTTTTTCATTTTTAACTGTGTGTATGTATTTGTGTCCCTGTGTGGGTATGTGCTTGAATACAGGTACCCTTAGGGGCCAGAAGGCATTGATTTTGTTTTGTTTTGTTTTGTTTTAAGACAGGGTCTCTACATAGCCCTGGCTGTCCTATAATAGACCAGGCTGGCCTTGAACTCACAGAGATCCACCTACTTCTTCTGCCTCTNAAGTGCTGGTATTAAAGGTATGCACCACCATGCATTGCCCAGAAGATGTTGGATATGCTGAGACTGAATACACATATATGTATCATCTGATCATATTTCTTAAATATGTAATTGTTTTAATATTTTTCATTTATAGATTGTTAAACTAAGATGTTAGCTAACAAATTGCCTCCATAGAACAGTATGTTGCCTACTATAAATTGGAGAGATTAAATTCCAAGATCTCCCTGTCTTCTTCCAGTTCTGAAGTCCTAGGAATTTTTAGCATTATTTGGATATTTCATGAAAATATTTGGCAAAATGAAATTTGGGTAAACTTCAGGGTTGCTTTACAGCTTTCTTGTAGCTCATTTGCTGGCTGTAGGAGAGCTTTTTTGAAGCATCAGTAAAGCACAATGGGTATTTTTTTTGTAGCTTCACTAGGTTTTAATGCTTCTATATTTTGATTCTTAGTTCTGGGAGATGGTTATATAGTTGTAAATTCATCTAAACTCCAAATTGCAGCATCTAGTCACCTCAGGGCCCTATGTATTTTGCCAAATACTGGGCATTTAGCCTGCTAAACACACTAGCTCCACCTACTGTCATACTGAAACAAAACATCTTGCTTGTATATCTTAATTCAGAGTTCTCTTCTAAACTTATCCTTTGCTTACTGTCCTTTCCTCCCTTCTTTCTTTTGTCTCCATGTATATTATTAGTTGCTTTGTGGTCATTATGACTACAATATATGACAGAAATAATCTGAAGATTTGTCTTAGTTTCAGCTCCTCCTGGTAGGGTAGGTATGGAAGCCCGAGTNTGGCGGAGGCTCTTCGCATTGTGGACCAAGAAGCAGAGTTCATGACAGAAACGAGGGGCTAGGCATAACTTTCAAGGACTTGCCCTTAATGACTTGTTTCTACCAACTATGCCCCATCTACACATTCCAGAGCCTTCCAAAGTAGCATCACCAGAAGGGGGAACAAGTGGTCACATCATGAGTGGGGAGCCATTTCAGCTTCAAATCATCAAACCATATTTGGGGGGAGGTTTTGAGACAGAGTTTCTCTGTGTAGTCCTGGATGTCCTGGAACTCGCTTTGTAGACCAGGCTGGCCTCAAACTCACTGAGATCTGCTTGCCTCTGCTTCCCAAGTGCTGGGATTAAAGGCATGTGCCACCACTGCCCGGCAATAAAACCATATTTTGGTATGTGAGTCTTTCTTGAAAATGACTTGAAAAAATGACTTTATTAAGCAATTCTGAAATTATTAGAATATTGCCAACCTAGCCTATAAATTATAATATAAAGAGACATAGAACTGGAGTTACAGACAGTTGTGAGCTGCTATGTGGATGCTGGGAATTGAACCTGGGTCCTCTGGAAGAGCAGCCAGTGCTCTTAACTGCTGACCCATCTCTCCAGTCTGCCACCTTTCTGATTTGAAACAGGATCTCTCACTGAACCTGGAGCTCATCATTTCTGCTAGATTGGCTAGCTAGTGAGCTCCTGGAATCTGCCAGTCTCAACTCCAACCCCTAGTAGCTAGGATTACAGGTACATGCTACCACACTCAGCTTTTACATGGTTTATGGGGATCTGGACTTGGGTCTCCATGCTTACAGAGGAAACACTATACTTACTGAGCCGTCTCTCTAGCTCTTTTAGAAAAGATTATTTGATTCATTTAAATAAATATATATCCAAGCAGAATTTTTTATTTAATAAATACTTAGCAACTGTTGTGTGGTGTATGAATGAATGTTTTTATTTCTAGAAAATAAGCTGTTTTTAATATAATTTTCTAGGAGTTAACTCCAAATCCAATTAAATTTTTCGCAGAATTAATTTAGCCTTTATTTTTCTATCATTCATTTTAATACTTTAAGTTATAAAACACTACAGCCACATTAAACTATGTGGAGAAGAAAAGGAAAAACATTATTTCACCTCAAACTCCTATTTTTATGTGGTTATTAGGGTACCCTCACCAGCCATAGTTGGGTTCAGATACAATTAATTGATGAAAGAAGTTTAACTGCTAGAATCAATTTATTGCCTGTTCTTTGCTCCAATTCAAGATTCCATTCTATACTATCTTTAACTGTTCCTTTGACAACTAGCAGGAGTTAAACTTTGTCAGTGGAGGGCACTAGAGATACATCACAGGAGGAAGGGCTTTTCCTTCTTGGTGTTGGTGTTCTTGGGTGCCTATTCTTGAAGTCCAGGTGAAATTAGTACCATATAGCTCCTACAAGTTCAGGAAGCTTCTCTAATACCCAGGTCCTGAGTTAGTCCAAAGCACATAGTAGCCAATAACTTCTCCCCCACCACACAGGGTGGTCAGCTTTTGCTGGCATCTTAGAAGACAGATTTCTGATGGATGAGGTGTGTGTGTGTGTGTGTGTGTGTGTGTGTGTGTGTGTATTTGTAAAGCAGGGGCTTATGTATCCCAGGCTGGTCTCAAATTCTCTATGCAGTGGAAGATGATCTTCAACTTCTGATGTTTCTCCTATTTCCTGAGTGCTAGGATTATAGACATATGCTACCACACTGAGTTTATGCAGTGCCTGGGATTTTGCTCAGGGCTTTGTGCATGCTAGACAAACAATCANTGGAGCTATATCCCCCAACCTTCTGGCAGGTTTTAGTGGGTGGATTTCAGCAAGCTTGGTAGCATGTCACACAACAGCTTCTCCACTGTTCAGTGAACCCTGGGGGATCCTCTTCTACTGCTCTACCACAGTGAGTAGGGATTGTAGGTCTACTGTCCTTGCACCTACTATTCCCTTATTCTGCAGAGTTCTCTATTTCCTAGCTACTCTATTTCCTTCTTTTAATTAATAATCTGAACTTGAACTTGAGATCTTTCTGCCTCTGCCTTCCAAGTGTTGGGATTATAGATCTATTATACTAGGTGACCTGGCTCCAATATGTTTTATTTTTGAGACTGAGTCTCATGTAGCCCAAGCTGGCTTTCAATTCCCTGTATAGCTGAGGATAACCTTAAACTCCTGATCTTCATGCTCCTGAGTGCGGGAATTATAAGCATGCACCACCTGGATGGTGTGATATTGAGAAACAGTCCTAGCATCTAGTGTCTTCTGCATGATAGGCAAGAGCTCTGCCAACTAAGGTACATCTCACCCCCTTCAGCAATTATTTGTTGTAAATTTTTTCTGCTCAAATTGCTCCATGGTTAAAACCTGATTAATAGCAGTTTTTACTTTAAAAAAAGTTTAAGTCTGCAGTCATGTATATTATTTGTTTAGTAAACCTAAATTGGCTATCATTTATATAATTTCTTATTGAAAGAGCAATTTTATGTCTATTTTATAAATCAACTTCTTCATTTTATTTTGTTCCGTTGCTCCCGTTCCACCCTTGAAGCTGAGGACTGAACTAGGGTGTTGTGCTTGCCAGGCAAGCACTCTATCACTGAGCTAAATCCCCAGCTCCTAAATCAGCTTTTTAACAACATGGCTTGGGAGTTGTCTCAGAGGTTAAGAGCACTTGTTGCTCTTGCACAGAACCCAAGTTCAGTTCCCAGCATCCACATGATGCCTCACAAACTCCTGTACCTCTAGTTTCAGGGGATCTGGTGCATTCTTCTGAACACCAGTGAATATCAACTTCTGCAGATGCTTGTCCCTTATATAAAATGGCATAATATTCTCATATAATCTGCACACATCCTTCAATATGTATCATGATACCTTGATTACTTATAATACCTAACACAATGTAAATATTATGTAAATAGTTACTATACTTTATTGTTGAGGGAATAATGACAAGAAAAAGTATGTGTTTAGTACACACATTTAAAAATATTTCCAGTATGTGGTGGGTTAAGTCCACTAATACAGAATTCACAGATATGGAGGGCCAACTGTATTACATGTAATTGAATTAGCCTAATAGTCNGCAACAGATACCTGGGTCAGTTGAGACCAGGTTGGCTAAATTTAGTACAGATTTTCCAATACTTCTGTCAAATATCCTACCAACATTTTGACTTATTAAATTACCTATTTATCCTTAGAAATTTTCCAGTTTTTGACTTTCCTGCTTTATTTTCAGCTGTGTCATCAGTGACAGTTTGGACAGCAGTACTCTTGGTCCTTTACTTTCCTGTGTTGCAGCCCCTGTTTCTTAGATTTTTAGTCTCATCTTTTCTCATTAAATAAGTAATATCCTTATTTTGGCTCATTATATTACCTACTTGGTTCCAGGGAAAAGATGTGTTGCAAACATACTTTTTCAATCCTTGATTGTTTGAGGAAATATCTCCATTCTACTTTTTCAATTAATTAATAATTTATCTTGATATTAGTAGATATATTGAAAATCATTCACTTGAAACATTGAAGATATGCTACTCATCCCTACCTATAATAAAAATTGTTTAATCATTTCTTTCCCTGTTTATTAACAACCTTTGTGACTTGGTTTTATCCTTTTGCTATTCATGTTTGAACTTTGTTTTTATTTTTATCATGTTTTATTTATTTATTTACATGTGTGAACATGCATATGCATCCCAGAACATGTGTGGAAATCAGAAAACAATGTGAAGGAATTGATTCTTCCACCATATGTATGGACCCCAGGAATTAAATGGGGTCATCAGACTTGGTGACACAACTTTGCCCACTGAGATTTTTTGCTGTTCTTTGGAACTTTGTTTTTGTAAAGATGAGAACAAAAGTCATATAAGATCCACTTAAATTTTAAAAATCTGTTGTCTCATGTCCTGGAAACTAAGAACACTACAAGAAAAATGAAATATTACAAAAACACATAATATGTAGACTTTCAGTTCATTGATTTTCATTTCCACAGCAAAAATAAATAACCCAGTTATTTATATTACCATTATTTATATTATGTTAGGTTACAATATCAGTATTTATATTACCATTCACTTACAGAGAACCACACTTTGAGTATAGACTTCCATCTTCAGCTAACTTACTGTTAATATCTCTGAGGTTTTTCTGGGATCCTTTCCTTCTTGCTTTTAGAATTTAGAATTTTGTCTTAAGTGAGTATACTCTAAAACATTTTAATTTCATTTTTCAGGAAGCATCTTTGTTTTATTTGTNTATTTTGAGAAATTTTTATTGAATAAAGACTTTTTTAGAGTATCTTGAAGATATATTATCACAGTCTTTCCAAGGAGTTCCTTATTTAACTATTGCTAAAGACCAAATGAATGTGTTCATAAGTGTTGATGGTTAATCTAAATATCTTCTTGTGTTTTTCTCCTGTAGGGAATACAGTGAGTAACCTGATTATGATCATACCTCCAATTTTTGGTGCAATTCAGAGCATTAGAGATGGACTGGAAAAACGGTACATTGCTGCTTTTTTAGCACTCACAGGTATGTAGAATACTTCATTCGAAAACAATAGTGTGCTATAATATAATCTTCCTTACTTAAGTAAACAGTCTCAAATGAATAAATAAACACCAAAANCTGTAACATATGAGGGATAATGTTCATAATGTCCATAAGTATAATAAGAGGTCTCACATAGCATCTGTCCACAGAAGAGTCTCTGAAAGTCTCAGGATTTGGTAAGAAATGGAACAACTGTAATGGAGCCTGAGACCTAAGAGGATTGTTTTGAGAATGAACACCCACACCCAGTTGTACTCCCAAGTTCAAGTCCTACACTAAAGGCTTGAATATAGCTCTGTTTGATATGCCAAAGTGTTCAAAAGGAATCTCATATATTAGAGCAGTGTCAGAGAGGTTTGTCTGCCTTCTAACATTGGTCTTGACAGGGGACCTGAAATTTACCCTTTGCTTAGCTCAAAACTCTGATCTATATCTCATTGTAGTTGGGAAACTGTCCAAACTCTGTGAGGAACTTCTGGGAGATGCATGCATGTCTGGGCCACCAGCATAGGTTCACCCATTACTGTGTCACAACAGATCTTAAGGAGATCCAGTGTCAGCTTTAGCTCCTATTGCTGCAGTCAGAGAACTGTCACATCTGTGAGGAGGCACCAGAGTCATGCACTCTACTTGGTCTACCACAACAGGTTTCTTGAGTCCCTCTGATGCCTTCCCAACACATTCTGAGTAACCTTCCTGCATCTTCTGCAGATCTATATAGCTAGGCTCCCCCATCGACCTTGGAGCTCTTATAAAACTCATAACATCCCAGTCTAAGAGCACCCCTTAGTACTGAAATGTCTGCAGTGGTCACAGACTTAGGAAATACAAATCTGTGTAGGAAATGTTTTTCTGTGTCCCATCCGAGCTCCTGCGGCTGCCCAGACTCAAGTAAACACACAGAGGCTTATATCATTTACAAACTTATGGCCTAATGGCTCAGGCTTCTCATTAGCTAGCTCTTACATCTTAAATTAACCCATTTCTGTAAATCTATACTTGCCATGTAGCTCGTGGCTTAGCGATACCTTTACATCTTGCTTCTCCTGGCGGTGGCTAGCAGTGTCTGCTCAGCTCTCCTTTCTTTTTCTTCTCTCTCTAGTTAGAATGTCCCGCCTAACCTTATTTTGCCTCACCATTGGCCACACAGCTTTATTTCCAAACCAATCAGAGCAACACATTTTCACAGCATACAGAATATCACCCATCAAATCTGCCTGCTTAGAATTTCTGAACAGGTTAAATGAAGAAGGATGGCACAAAGAAAGCCATACTGGCAGAGACTGAAATAACACGTGATTCTTCAATGAGAAGATAACATTTCTTGTCTAAAAGCATCAAAAACAAGCAGTGAAATATAACCTCATCAAACAGACAAAATAAGTTGTCAGTGACTGACCCCAGAAGAATGGAAGAATCTGTCAAAAAATTTCAAAATAGTTAGTTTAAGGAAGCTTAACTCAGGGGCTAGAGAGATGGTTCAGTGGTAAAAGAACACTTGTTGCTCTTGCAGAGGACCTGGCTTCAGTTCCCAGCACCCACATGGTAGCTCACAACTATTCATAGCCTCAGTTTCAGAGGATCTGACACCCTGTTCTGACCTCTGCAGACACTAGGCATGTGTGTGGTGCACAGACATACATGCAGGTAGAACACTCATACACGTAAATATATCTTAAACAATTTTTAAAGGAAGCTTAACTAGCCTTAGTAAAAACAACTCAGAAATCTATTGGAGAAGTTTAAAGGAAAGATGGAAATACTAATTTAAAAATCAAACAAAAATTATGGAGCTGAAAAATATAATGAATGAAATGAAAAACTACAGTAGAGAACACCAACAGTGAACCAAGCAGGAGAAAGAATGTGAGTCAGACAGGTTATTTAAATATATATAGTCAGGAGAGAAAAAAAATAAAGAGGAATGAGAAAGGTTTAAGGGATTTGTAGAATAACATCAAAACAGCATTTATATGAGTTATTTGAGTTCATGAAAAAAGAGAAGAAGACAAGGAGTAAAAGATAAGAAATTATAGGGGTGGATATATAATTTAGTTTGTAGAATGCTTGCCTAGCATGCCCCAGCTTTGGCTTTGATCCCAGGCACTGTATAAAGTAGATACGGTGGCTCATGCCTGTAATCTCAGCAGGTAGGAGGATCAAAATTTCAAGATCACCTTTGCTACGTAGCAAGTTTGAGGCCAGCCTAGGGTGTATGAGACTGTCTAAAAAAGAAAGGANAAAATGTATAGCAGGGCTGGGCATGTAGCTTAGAGGTAGAGCACTTAACTTTCACAAGACCTTGTGATCAGTCTTTAGCAACACACAAAGGAGGAGAAGGGATAGGAAAAATTATACTAGAAAACTTTCTAGATCTGTAGAGAGAATACTAAGAAAGTCAGAGATCACCAATCAAATTCAATCCAAATTTAAATACCAGAAGATACATAATCTAATTGTCAAAAGACAAAATATGATAAAAGAAGCAAGTAACATAAAGTGGACCCTCAATATACCTCAGTGAACTTCAGCAGAAACTTTATAAGCCTAGGTAATAAGGTAATAGATTAGAATGATTAAAAGAAAAAAAAAACCCTGCCAATCAAAAAAAGCTGTATTTCAAAAATGGGACAATAATAACTAATAAAAGCTGAAGAGTTTACCACAACCAAGCCCGCCTTACAAGAAATGCTAAAGGAATCTTTCTAAACAATAGAAAAGGACATCAATAAGTAACTTAAATGTCTGAAGGTATACAACTCACAAAGTATACAGTCAAATTTAGGATTTCTCAATGTATAGTGAGCTGTAAGTATAAGTTAATTAGGTCCAGTATGAAGGATAAAAGACAAAGCTACTAAAGTAATGGTAACTATAATAATTGTGTGGATAATAAAATATAAATTATGACATCAAAAATTTAAAAGTTAGGAAGGTGAAAAGTTAAAATTTGAAGATTTTTTTTTTAGCTGGGCAGTGATGGTGCATGCCTTTAATCCTAGCACTTTGAAGGCAGAGGCAGGAAGATCTCTGAGTTCAAGGCCAGCCTGGTCTACAGAGTGAGTTCCAGGACAGCCAGGGGTATACAGAGAAATCCTGTCTCCAAAAAACAAACAAAAAAATGAAGATTTTTTTGCTTCCATCTATGTGATCAAACTTAAGTTTTTAATCTGCTTAGCATATTTTAATTATAAGACATTCTTGGTAGTTTTGTAGTAGCTATAAAACAAAAACCTAATTAATACACTAAAAGTAAAATACATAGAGTTAGAATATACTAGAGAAAAGTCACTACCACAGAGAGTACTAGAAGAAAAAAGTATATACAAAACAACTAAAAGGCTTAAAATATAGTAACAAGTCCTTACTTATCAATAGTTACCTTGAATGTAAATAGATTAACCTCTCCAATTAAAAATCACAGAAGAGCTGGATGATAAAAAATAAAACTCTACATAGAAACCCTTTCTCGAACAACCAAAAAAAAATCCCATAAACAAAAAACAAAACTCGTAATTATACATTGCCTCCAGCTGAGAAATTCTATGAAAATGGATACTGACAGGAGTAGCTATACTGATGTCGGCTAAAATGCTTGAGTGCAAANATTGTAAAAAGAAGCAAAGGTAGTCATTACATAATAATAAACAGGTCAATTCAATAATCATAAATATATATATACCAAACAGACTATAATGCAGTAATAGGAAGAAGAGATTTCAACATTCTATTTTTAGCAATGGTCAGACTTTCCAGGCAGAATCAACACAAAATCCCGGCAGATGTAAATTGTACTGTAGTTCAAATAAACCTAAAAGTCATTTACAGAACATTTCACCCAACAGCTGCAGAATACACATGCACCTCAACAGCACATGGAACATTCTCCAGGACAGATCATATGTTGGCTCACAAAACAAATCTTAACAATTTAAGATTGAAATGATTTTAAGTATCTTTCTGACAAGAATGGTGTAAAACTACAAATAACAGGAAAAACATTAGGAACTCTACAGATATGCAGAAACTAAGGTATATACTCCTGAAAAAATTAGTGAATTAATGAAAAAATAAATAAAATGGAAATACAACATACGAAAACCTATGGGAGATAGATAGCAAAAGCAGTTCAAAAAAACATGTTTATATCAAGAGGAGTGCAAGTATCCCTAACATTACATCTCAAGAAATAAAAAACAATAGACCCTAAAAGTAATAGAAGGAAGGAAATAATAAAGACCAGAGCAGAAATAAATGAAATAGAGACAAATACATATGATCAGTGAAATGAAGATGATGAATTGCAGCTGATACAGAAATATAAAGTATCATAAGGAACTTTTGTTTGTTTTTGTTTTTTAAGACAGGGTTTCTCTGTGTAGCCCTGGCTGTCCTGGAACTCCATCTGTAGANCAGGCTGGCCTCGAACTCAGAGATCTGCCTGCCTCTGCCTCCTAAATTCTGGGATTGAGGCATGTGCCACTACCACCTGGCCATAAGGAACTAGTATGAATAGTTGTATGCCAACAAATGAGATAAAATAGAAATACATAAATTCCTGGACACATATAGCTTACCAAGTATTGATAAAGTGGCATCTCCAGTCATTGACACAAAGGTAAAATATTTTCATAATTGATGCTAGAGAAAATAATTGACTATATACCTTACATCATACACAAAAATAAATTCTAAATTGATCAGAAATACAAATATAAAAACTGAAATATTACAAATGCTGAAGGAAAATGTGTGAATTTATGTCCAGCATTTTGGAAAGACTTTCTGTGATTTAAATCCAGATGTAAGGAAGGATGAATAAATTGAACTACACACCTGGCCAGGTGTAGTGGGGCACACATGTAATCTCAGCCACTTGGGAGGCTTGCCTGAATACATAGTGAGTGTGAGGTCAATCTGTAAAATTTAGACTCTGTCTCAAGCTACAGTTTCTTTTGGCTTGGGATGCTCAGTGGTAGAGCATTCGCCTAGCGTGAACATAGTAGCCCTAGCATTAATCCCCAGTACTGAAAAAGGAGGAAGGGTGCTTTTTCTTTTTTCTCCTTTCAATTAGCATGAAATGGAATGTGTGGAGTGTTGATACAATATTTATTATAAAAGTCCTACCTAGCTACAAAATTATTTTAGCCATGCTTACAAAGCCCACTTTTGGGCCAGAAAATTGGAAATGTCTTCTATGCCTTTTCTGTATATATCCCTGTAATTGTTTCCTAGATACATAAGTTATATATAAAATATTTTATAAAGGAGCCTGAGTTAGAATTATTACTTACTAGCTGTATGCCATGTGTAAACCTTTGTTGTCAGTGAATTACACGAAGGCCAGATGGTAAATGATAGTGGTTCTATAAAGATGAAAGGACCTAGAGCACATACAGTGGTCAGCACACTTGGCATAGCATAAAACTTCAATACATATAACTATTTGTTGTGGCAAAGAGACTGCCCCAAACTGCCACCAATATCTGAGATGTTCCCTTGGATCCTTGACTATATACCACAGAAAGAATTACAGAACGAGTCAGAAAGAAGCCAAGTTAGTTTATTAAGTATTTACACATAGAGTAAAATGTTTATTTACACATGGAGAAAGTGCAGTACACTTTCTCAAGAAAGCTCTCAAAAGGATTGCATTTAGGCGTCTTTACAGTAGTTTTGTATATATGGTATTGTGCCTCTCTAAATTATATTGCTAGGTTTTATGGGTCAGAGGAGTACAGGAGAGTGCTAGAGGAAGCTGACCAACTATGCACATTAAANCTTATCCTGAGCATCCAGTACTTTATAGAAATAATAGAGTATTGTTAATCTAGTAAACTACTTAGTAGGGAGAATTTTAGAAAAATTATACTGTGCTTGTTTTCTTATATGCCAAAATCCTCAATCATAGCTCTAACTCAGCATCATCTGTATATTGTCACAAGACCTTATAAACTTTGTTTTCCTCAAAACTTAATACTTTGAAATGCTTATTGTCTCTGAAGTCATTCTGGCCCCAAAGAATCTCTTGCTAATCCTTTTATTTGTCTGTCTTAATTTCAGTGGTAGGGATGGGATCCTGGTGTTTCCACATGACTCTGAAATATGAAATGCAGGTGAGTAATGCAAAAGTATGTGATATTTCTCTCGATTTAGAAGCACTTTAATTTGAGAAAAGAATGCATAACTAGAGGATAATAAAAGGGAGGACTTGTCATCGTTGAAGTTTTTCACTTCAAGTCAAAGGACTCAAATTGACCATATAAAAAAGTAGTATGGCTTTCTATGTATGTCAGCTCTGTACAGATATATATAATTTTAGAACAGCATTAAAGAAGACTGTTACATGGGGGTGTCCTAATAAGTCTTAAGCAGTTCACAAAAACATTATATTCTTAGGTGCCTGCAGTCTTTCATGTATCAGTGGCATCCATTTGAATGGGATGGACCCTGTTTAGTTTCTATCTTTGCTGAGAAGAGGTTATATATCTAGTCATTTGAACCTCTTGGATTATCATCACCAACGAGACAGGGTTTCTCTGTGTAGCCCTGGCTGTCCTGAAATTCAAAACTGATTATTTTATATGCCAACTACAGCGGACCCAGGTTTGGTTCCCAGCNTTCCCATGGCAACTCACCGCCATCTGTAACTCCAGTTCTAGGGAATCCAATAACCCTTTCTAAACACACATACATGGTTGCACATAAGTACATGAAGGCAAAACATTTACACAAATAAAATAAATCATTTTTAAAAACTAAACAAAAAATAAGNAGTAAGATGAAGACTAGTGAGATAGTATAAGGAAAGATGTTTGCTGAGTCTAACTACCTGAGTTTGATCCCCATGATCCACATGGTGGAAGGAAAGAACCAACTTCCGAACATTGTCCTCTATGTGCAGGGTACATGCCCAACAATACCCCTGTCTCTGCTAAATAAATAATAAAATGAAAATAAATAAAACCAATGGGGGCTGGTACGATATTTCAGTCAGTAAAGCACTTGCCATTCAAGTGTGAGAACCTGAGTTTGATCCCCAGAATCCACGTAAAAGTGCCAAGAGTGGTAGCATATGCTTGTCATTCTAGGCAAAGACAGGCAGTTTCTTGTGCTTTTTGGCTAGCCAGTTTACCCTAATTGGCAAGCTTCAGATCAGTGAGAAACTGATTTCAAAAATCAAGATGGGGAGTGCCTGAAGAAAAACACCTAGCTGTTGACTGCTTGCCTCCTTGAGTGCATGCGCGCACGCTTGCACACACACACACACACACACGTACAAATGAATGTGTATTATATTTTTGTAAATGTACTCCTTCTAAATAAGCCACAAACATCTGGAGTCCATACCTTTATCCTGAGCTACAGATCTGTACTTCTCATTACCTGATAGACATTTCTACATATCTGTGTCAGATACTTGAAACTCAGAATGCTGAAAATTGTTCTTGTCATTTTCTGTTTTCATAATCTCATTAAACTGTACTACTATATCCTGAATTGTTAAGCAAGAAACTTGACATGCCCTTTATAGTTTCTTTCTCCTCACGTTTCTATAAAATTAATAACAAATCTCTATTTATTTTACTTCCTAAATATTTCTCAAATCTGCACATTTACAAACATTTCCAATTTCCTTGGCCTGGACTCTGATTACTAGGCTGCTCTCTGGAAAAAGTCAGTCAGATATGCCACTTAGATGTCTGTCTTGGAAGGGATGGATAGATAACTTTAATGGTTCAAAAACAAAAAACTATACAAGTAAGTTAGNTGGTGATGAATATATTAAATAATTAGTAAAAGAAATTAAATAGAAATTAATAATTTTGGGGAGAGAAGCTAGGAATTGAACCCAGGGCCTGGGCATCCTAAGCAATGCATTCTACCACTGATGTACATCCCTAGCTTAAGAGATGACAGTCATAACCATTCTGAATTTTATTCTGATGTCCATAATTGTAGCTGTACTCTAGTCACATCTTTGTCTTTCTCCTTCATATAGCTATTGGATGAGCTCCCCATGATTTACAGCTGCTGCATATTTGTGTACTGCATGTGAGTACTTACATTTAAAATTCAATTCAATGTGGTTTTTGGTCCACTTACATTACTAGGATATGTCATGTAAAAGATAAAAAAATTGTGACATTAGTGATGAGTTTAGTTTTGGGGAAGCTGCAGTAATCTCAAAACCCTAATGNCGATTTAGATAGTATCTTAATTTGACTTAAATACACGTTTTGCCTTTTCTTGAGTGAAGAATGTGTCCAAATTGTGCCATAAAGGTTTTGGAGTAGTTTCTCTATACTGTAATATGAATGGTTTCTTTTTTAATTACTGCATTTTAAAAATATTATTTATTTTTATTTTATGTATATAAGCATTTTGCCTGCATGTATGTCTGTGCACCATGTACATGCCTGGTATAAGGCCAGAAGAGGGTATTGGATCCTCTGGAACTGGAGTTATAGTGGGTCGTGAGCTACTATGTACATGCTAAGAACTGAATCCAGGTTTTCTGCAAGAGTAGCAAGTACTCTTAACTGCTGAGCCAGCACCATTTTCTTTTGTTATTGTTGTTTATTAGTGTGTGTGTGTGTGTGTGTGTGTGTGTGTGTTCATGCACCACAGTGTACAAGTTGGGGTCAGAGGACAACTTTCAGAAGTGGGTTCTCCTTCCACTCTGGTATACTGAGATTGAACTTAAGTCTTCAGGCTTGAACTGTAATTGCTTTTACCTGCTGAACCATCTCATTAGCCCATGAACTGTTCCTTAATAAAAGTTTACCTAACAAGTGAAGTACACTCATAGTTATTAGTTGTTTGAGAATTTCATACAGTGTATTTTGATCATCTTTTCCCCCTCCCTGAACCCATTCCTGAACCCATTCCCAGATCCATTCCTATCTCCCTAATCACCCAATTTCATGTTCTATTTTTTTATTATTATTATTATTATTATTATTATTATTATTATTATTATTATTTTACCTATCAAGTCCAGTTTGTGTTGGCAGCTACTCTTAGGTGTTGGGCTTTCTCTCGAGTGTAATTGAAGTATCAGTGGTCACATCATTAAAGAAACCAGACTGTCTCTTTCCCAGCAGCTATCAAATGCCAACAGCTCCTCAGCTATGGATGGGGCTTTGTGCACACCTCTGCACTGTTGCCAAATTTCAACTAATGAGGACGATAGGTACTGAGCTGGTTTTATACATGAGAAAGTAAAGCATAGAGAAATTTAGCAACTTGCTCAAGGAAGTGAGCAGAGCTTCATTAATAAGCATGCCAGGTATACATTATGCAGGTTAACAATCTCTGAGGGACACTAAAATATCCCTGGAAATAGCCCATGATAGAAAACTACAAGGGTCAGAATCTCTCAGACCCTCGTTGGTTTTTTTGTTTGTTTTGTTTTTAATTGGTTTTAGGACGTCCTTTGACCACATTAAGTATGCAAAGCAGTCTAGACTTCGAATTGTTTCTTAACCTGCTTGCCTTTGTATGCTTTCATCTGTAAAGCATGTACTGGAAAAAGCTTTGTGATAGACATGGAAGTAGAAAGGAAAAGAGTCAAAGTACTAACTGTCTATGGACAGGGTCTGATTAAGAAAGTAGTGATAGCCTTTCCAGTGGTGGCAAACTTCGTATAAGAACATGCCTCTTGTAAAGGATCTCCTTCATCCCTCTCCAGAAGAGGAAAAGAAGAAACACAAGACAAACTGCCTGGTGCAGAGCCCCCATTCCTACATCACAGATGAGAAATGCCTAGGATCCTATAAAAGCACTGTGATCTTTAGTTATGGACAATCTGTGTGTTTGCTGCTCCACTGTCCTGTCTGCCTGCAGGGGGGAAAACAAAGCTTCCAGGGGGATGGATACTCCTTTTGGAGGAAGTAGTTCTGAAAGCACCCTGATTCAAAATGAGTGGGAGCTATCCAATAAATTTTGGACATACAAGAAAAAAGTAGATGTATAAAATAAAAAAGTTGTTGTGGTAACATTTGTGCATATGGGTGTTTGCCTGTATGTATGACTATGCATCGTATGCATGCCTGTAGAGGACAGAGAAGGCATTGTATCCCCTGGAACTGAAATTGTAGACAGTTGTGAGCTTAACAATATCCATTGAGAACATTTGAAATAAGTTTCTCAACTGTAGACAAAGCAAAAACTGTAATTCATAAATACACTACCTAACTCTTCTATCCAATTATAAAGTCATATAATTTAAAAGTAAGATCCTGCCTTACATTTGTATCATCTTCAGAGTCATAAAACCATAGAATTTAAAGGTGAAAGAGAGCTTAGAAACCTTCTATTCCAGTCTCCTTTCTTTACAGAGAAGGAGGTAAGCATGCTGTTCAGTTTCTATGAGCAGTTAGTAAATTGAGAATGCACTGCTGTCTCTTCTAATACCTAGGCCTCAAAGGTTGGGTGCTTACTGATGGCCAGCTGCTTCCCCATACAATATATCTCCTGTGCATCAGGCACTAACCTAGTGTTGTCTGAAAAAATAATAAAGTTATATCATTGTACACAAGGAGTTCACACTGTAGTTGGGGAGACACATAAGGAAAAATAATTATAACAGAGTGCCCTTTTTTCCTCCTCCTCCTTCTTCAACAGACTCTCACTCTGTAGCCCAGGGCTGTCCTCCAGTCCTAGTCTCCTGAATGCTGGATAAAAAGCATGAGCTACCATACCTAGCCGTACAGTGATATCAGTAGTTTGATTCAGAGAGAAATCATTAGTTGTAAGGTACACAAATACACAAAGCTACTAGAGTTAAAGGAACTTCCTTTTTGTGAGGACATGAGGAAACTGTGAAACCAAATAGAAGAGAGTGCAACCTTGCCTCACTAGAGCTGGCTTTGTGTCTCTCTTTCCATCATTCCTTTCTCTCCACATGGCTCCAAGTCTTTCCATCTACTTTATTTTTCTTTTCATTCAAGTTGTTTCTCTGCTCATTCATTCACTTGTTTNTTGACTTTGGCTGCCTCCAGGTACCAGCCTTAGACTATCTGATAGCATATTTTGATTCCCTTTACTTTATTGATTTAGTTGTCTCCCCAACTTCATACTTGGAGGAAAGAGAACTTCATTGTCTCAGCTGAAGTTGTGTGGCTACTGCTGATCATGCTAGCCTCTTGTAATCTGTAGACAGTTCANTGTTTCTCACAGGAAGAGAGGGAGGCTAGGAATAGTGAGGAGTGCTAGATCAAAAGGNGTGTGGGCAAGTTGTAAGAGCATTCAGTTTGTTCCTGGTTATACATTCTAAAGGAAATTTCTTTATCTCTTATTTTAAAGGTTTGAATGTTTCAAGACAAAGAACTCAATAAACTACCATCTGCTTTTTACCCTAGCTCTATTCAGTTTAATAGTAACCACGGTAAGTCATACTTTATCTCCAGTAAGATATGCCATGTCGGAGATTGGAACAATTAGTTCCCAGTGTTTGTGTCAAGCTATCAAATTGAAATGTTTTTATGCTATTGGAATGTCTTATTTTTAGACTTTGCACCTTTATTTCCTTCTCAAAAACTACTTTTGATTGGAAAAACTTAGTTTGTTTTTAGATTTATTTATTCTATTTTTTTGTGTTTGAATTTTGTCTATATGTATGTGCACCATGTGTGTGACTGATACCTGGAGAGGTCAGAAGATACTGGATTCCCCTGGAGTTTCAGATGGTTGTAAGCCATCATGTAGGTGCTGGGAACTGAACCTGGGTCCTCTGCAAGAAGAGCAAGTGCTCTTAACCACTGAGCTATCTCTTCACTCCACCAAGTAACTTTTTTTTAAGATGTAAAAAAGGTTGAAAAGTAAATATTTAGTTAGTAGCAATGGGAAAAATTGCTTTTCTCACGGATGAACTTACTACCTCTTATTTGTCAAAAACAAGCAGTGAGGTTTTCCATGTTGGCCCTACTGGACTATTTTCATTGTTAACCTTGAATTAAGAAAATATTAATTGAAATCTGTGTCAGGTACTAGAAATTCAAAAGTGACTAAGAAGCAGTTGGTATCCATGAGGGAACTCATTCTACTAGGGAAGTTAAATGGGAACAAAGATAATGACTGCAACAATAAAGGTCAAAACCTATAATACAGTGATGTGGGAAAAAGAGGATCANTTAAGACCATGTGAGTGCATTTAGCACATCATACATATGTGTAATTTTTGTCTTTAAGAACCATTCTTAAAAACTAATTTTGGGACTGGAGGGATGGCTCAGTAGTTAAAGTGCATACCTATCTTAGAAAAGACCCCAATTTGGTTCCCATATCAGGTGGCTCACAAAACCCTGTTACTCTAACTTTAGATGGATCTGTTGCCTTCACAGCACCTGCACTCATGTGCAGGCATGTTCATGTGTGTGCACATGCACACAAATAATTAAAACAATAAAAATAAATTGCTTTAAAATTTAATTTACTCTTGAAGCCAAGATGATGGTATGTGCTTGTTATTCCAACACCTGGAGGATAAGAAGTTTGAGGCCCTCTTGAGCTACGTAGTATATTCTAGGCCAGCTTCAGCTGTATGACCTTGTCTCAGAATGTCCCCACTTCCTTCCTAATTTTAATTTGAAAAACACTGCTTAATGAGAATCACACATGGGCTTGAGGCCAGCCTGGGCTACATAATGTTCTGTTCTGAGCCTAGAACTTAGAAAACGAAAACAAAGATCTTGAACNAGGCATGATGGCTTGAGGCTGTCCTGGGCTACATCAAAACACTGTCTGAGGNAGCAAAAACAGAACAAAAACATACTANGTGAGTAGGTCAGGGCAAGCTTCAGAGAAGATTCCCTTGAGTTAGATTTTAACTGATAAACAGGAGTTTTTCAGGCCTCTGGGCAACAGTGTGGTAAAGCATTTTAAATCTTTTGTACTTCCATACACACAGACCTTAGAATAGCATAGTGAATTGCTGTTTTTAAAAACTACTTACTATGTGCCAGATGTTTACTGAATACTTTGCCTTGATTGTTCAGTTAAGTTATCATGGGTACGATTGAGAGAGGTTTTATGTAGGTGATTGCCATATGGTAGGGAGAGCAGTAAATGGGTCTAGTGAGTTAGACAAAATGTCAGGTGATAAAGTCCTGTGTGTGCTATGTTTAAGAGTTTAAATTTGTTCTCTAAGTAGTATTGATCCACAAAGTAGAAAAAAATATAATCAGACAAAGTTTAGAAAAATTACCTGTTACAGAAGATAGATTAAAAGAGTCTGGAGATTAAATACAGGGATTTTTCATACTTTGTAAAATATGTGACTAAGATTGAAGTAGTGTAGCTGTGGGTATGAAAAGAAGCAGACATATACAGTCTGGGATGTATGACCTATTGAATAGAGAGGATAGAAGTAGAACAAAGATAAAATGGTACAGAATGGCTTCTCTTCTTAGGGCCTGGTTGTTAGCCTATTAACCATGTAAGTAGTGGTGCATGCCTGTAGTCCCAGCACTTAACAGGCCAAGGCATGACATCCCAAGTTTGAGGCTAGCACATACTACACAGCAAGACCTTCTTTTAAAATTAAAACATGGAGCCAGCATGTTGGGACAGGCCTGTAATCCCAGCACTCAGGAGGATCATGAGTTAAAGGCCACTTTTTTTCNACATAGCAAATTCAGGAACGGGCTACATGAGTCTTAAAATATAAAAATTAAATTATTGGCTGGTGGTGGTACAAACCTTTAATACCAGCACTGAGGAGACAGAGGCAGGCGAATCTCTGAGTTCGAGGCCAGCTTGGTCTACAGAGCAAGTTCTAGGCTGGCCAGGGCCACACAGAGAAACCCTGTCTCGAAAAACAAAACAAAAAATTAAAATTAAAAGATAAATACATATNAAACAATAAGACTGTGGTTGTAGTTCAGTTAGTAAAGTGCTTGCCTAGTTGTACAGAAAGCCCTAGATTACATCCTCAGCACTGAATAAAACCAAGTGTGTTGGTGTATGTCTGCATTCCCAAAACCTAAGTTAGGAAGGTGGAGGCAGGAGGATCAAACGTTTGAGGTCATCTTTAACAATATAATCAGTTTAAGACCAGCCTGGGCTATGATTTTAAAAAAAAAAAATAATAAACTGGACCAGCAAAATGGCTCAGTGGGTAAAGGCCCCTGCTGCTAAGCCTAACAACCTAAGTTTGATAGAACTTAGTTAGAACCTAAATGGTGGAAAAGAGCTGACTCCTGCAAAGTGTCTTCTGATTTACACCTGCATGCCATCGCATGAGTGCATGTACACACATACACACACACACACACACACACACACACACACACACTCACTCACTCACTCACAAATAATATAATAAAAAGGAAACTTTTTAATTGAAAATAAGTAATTGAACTATGAGCATCTTGTTCAGGAAAGATAACTAGTAAGCTTATGCTATGATGTAGGAATAAATAAATTTGGTTTATGATATGTTGAGTTTGAAGTATCCAGTATTAATGATACTGGAGGCTTAACAGGTAGGCTGGACTAAAGATACAGTTGGGGTGTAGGTTATATCAGAAATATGAAGATAGGTGAACTGGTACCAAAATAAAACATACCATTAGAACTAAAAAGATACAACCCTATGCAATGCAGATATTTGAGGACCATGTAGAACTATAACCAGCAAAGGAGACTAAAAACAGTAATCAAAGATACAGGAAAGACAAGAAAGCCTCATGTCACAGAGCACAAAAATTCTGTAAGTGAAAAGTAAACAGGAATGGCAAGATGGCTCAGCAGGTAAAGGTGCTTGCCTTCAAACCTAACAACTTGAGCTCAACTCTCAGAACCCACATGATGGAAGGAAAGAATTTACCCTCGTAAGTTGTCTTCTGACCTTCACCCTCATGCTATCATATACATACAATGAATAAATGTAAAAAAAAAAACAACAAAACTATTAGTTGTTTCTGAATAGGTAAGAAAAACGAAGATTAACAACCTGCTAAAGGAAGATGTCAGCTAGTTAAGATGATAAATAGAATATTCACTATTTTCCAAAGTTCTTATACTCCTTTGCCTAAACTCTGTACTAGTTAATAATGAAAGAATCCTGCAACTTCAGAAGTGAAAAGAAGTCATGCTATTATTTTAACAGAGGGAATAAAATCAAGAGTGTCAGTGACTTGCCTGGCCAACTAAGTTTATCTAGCAAGTTGGCTAGAAATCAAGACTAGACCCATTTGTAAGTTAAGAGATGTTATAATTAGAAACAAATCAAGCTTTGGAATCAGTTGGATGTGAGTTTGGATCTAATATTTCACTTAGTTCTCTCTCGGGTTTAGTTTTTCTTACCATAAAATGAAGATAGACTAGAGCATTTTTATACTAAATATAATATTAGTACCTGGCACATAATAAGGACTCCATAATTCTTGGCCTAGGAAACAGTGTTGAAGAAACATACCCTTAAGCCTGGGCTGTTGGTGCACACCTGTAATCCCTGCACTCAGGGCATAGAGGTAGGAGAATTGTGAGTTCAAGGCCAGCCTAAGCTAATAGTGAGTTCCAGTTAGTATTTTGAAATAAAGACACAGATAAGACACATTCTCCTTATTGAATTTAGAGGTACAGGTAATGTTTTAGTCAAAGCCCTTTGACTACTTAAAGGAAATAATTGTGGTCTTTTTATAGTAAGAAACTTATTTCAGAAATAAATTTTTAGCTAAGTTTTAAAACTATATGAACTTTCATTAGATTACTACATTAAATGAAGACATAGAGATGTCTAAGCCCAGTTCTAGATAGCAAAGAGATGATTAGGCTATAGGGGAACACAACAAACCAGTAGAATGCCATAAAGTAGCAGTTCTCAACCTGTGGGTTNTGAAGGGGTCACATATCTGATATCCTGCATATTAGATATTTACATTTCAATTCATAACTAGCAAAATTACAGTTATGATGGAGCAACTAAAGAATTTTATGGTTGGGGGTCACCACAACATGAAGAACTGTATTGGAGGGTCACAGCATTAGGAAGGTCACTGCCATAAAGCTTATAGGTAGATGGTGAATAATTGCTTCTCTTGGAAATGGAAGAGATCATAAAAGACTTCAAGGATGAATAATTTGTGTTGAATTTTCAAACGTATTTGTGAGTTGGGGAGGATTTCTGAACAAAGTAAAGAGCAATGTGTTTACAGATGCAGAAGCATGAAAGTGATTCATTCAAAGCACAGTGCTCTCTAGAGATTAGAGTGAAGAGAAGACAGCAGTGAGGCCAGGCAGGAAGACAGGAGCTGTGGGAGGCTTTGGATGTCAAGTTAAGAAACCTGAACTTTGTTGTGGTAGTGTAAGAGTCATTGAAGGGTTGATTTGAATTTTGATTCCTGCATACTGTGTCATTTAAAAGTTGTGCTCCTGTAGACAGTATGTACATATTAAATCCTACAAGGCATTGAACTTAACAGCCACAAGACACTGGAGTCTGAAACTTGGGTTTGTGTAACTGGAGGTATATCTAGGTAGTGAATAGTTTGGAAGCAGAAGTGGGTACAAGGAATTTGTTTAAATGGCCTCACTTACTGATAATCTAGTATGTCTGGATCCTTTCATGTACGTTAGCTTAGCATTCTCCATGCTGCTGTTCTCCATTCTTCAGGTAAGGATCAATTCTTTAAATGACACTTGTTGAAAGCCTGTAGCAATTAAGTGGAAGAGCTAGAAATTTGACTTTGGTTCTAAGTACAGTATTCTTTCTACTGGTACAAGGACTGTCGGCAGAATTTATTCACCCTTCATGAATAACCTTNTATCCTTGACCCTTCTTGATGGTGACACAATGACCAATGCCGGAATAGTCCACCACTGATTGAAATATTTAATTACTTCATTGCCATGGCTGGGCTAGCATGGGAAAAAGCTACCTGTAGGTGCTAGCCCTTCTGTGCCATAATTGGTTTTATGTGGCTGGAATCTGGTTGGAATAACATGGGGGAAGGAGAAGTTTGAGATTTGAAGAGTGATTGGAATAAGTTTTTATATCCCTTCCTTCGCTTATGTTTCTAATAATATTTTTCAGATTTACCTAAAAGTAAAAGAGCCTATATTCCATCAGGTAATTTTTTAAAGATTTATTTATGTTATGTTATTTATATGAGTGTTTTGCTTGCATGTATGTCTGTGTACCATGTGCATGCTTGGGGCCTGTAAAGGTCAGAAGAGGTCAGATCCCTTGGAACTGAAGTTATGGATGGTTTGGGGCTGCCACCTGGGTTCTGGGAATCAAACCTGGGTCCTCTGCAAGAGCAAGAAGTGCCCTTAACTGCTGAGCCATCTCTCCAGCCTGATTTTTTTTTTTTTAGTTATAAAACATTTAATTGTTTAACAGTACATGCCTGTTGCCTCTGTTTCCCTTCTCTAGGAAATTATATATAACTTTTGAAAATAAAATGGTAAAATGTCAATAATCTACTATTAGCCTAGAACTCTAGTTCTCAACCTTCCTAATGCTGCAACCCTTTAATACAGTTCCTCATGCTGTGGTGACCCCCAACCTTAAAATTCTTTCATTACTACTTCATAACTGTAATTTTGGTACTGTTATAAATTGTAATGTAAATATCTGATATGCAGGATATCTGATATGCCACCTCTGTGAAAGGGTTGTTCAACCTCCAAAGCGATCATGACCCACAGGTTGAGAACCACTGGCCTANAATGATGGTGCATTCTAGTACTTAAGAGATCCTAGCAGGAGGACTTCAAGGTCATCCTCTGCTACAAAGTGAGTTCAAGGCTGGAGTGGGCTTTATGACTGTGGTGGATACAGCCCTGGCTAGTCTGGAGTTCTGTGTAAGCCAAGCTGACCTTCAACTCATAGAGATCCATCTGCCTCTGCTGCTTGCCTAAGTGCTGTGATTAAAATGTGGTGGTACCCAAAAAAGAATTTCAAAACAAAGATCGCTTTAAAACAAAGCTGCATACAGGAGCTAGGCATCGGTAATAGGAATATACCTGGGACAGCCAGTGCTACAGGCCAGCATCGGTAATAGGAATATACCTGGGACAGCCAGTGCTACAGGCCAGCATCGGTAATAGGAATATACCTGGGACAGCCAGTGCTACAGGCCAGCTGGATGTTGGTATTTAGTAATACAGGTACAGTATTGCTCTTAGAAGCTGAAGGAACCGTGGAGCACACACATTAAGATCTTTTTATGAAGCCTAATGTGGTACCACACACCTGTAATGCCAGTACTTGGAAGATGGAGGAAGGAGGATCAGGAGTTGAAGGCCAGCCTCACCTCCATAGTGAGTTTGAGGCCAGGTTAGGCTATGTTTTAGATCCTCTGTCCAAAAAGTCTTTATAATATTATGATCTAGAAAAGACTAAACTGCAAATTCCTCAAGTATTTTATCCTTAATATGTTTAATGGATTTTTTGAGGTAGATGTTATTGATGGAGTACTGTGCCTGATACCATGCAAACTTCAAACTTTTATTCTCACTGACAGCCCTACATTAGTATGAATATCTTTTTTATTATTTTTTTCATTTATTTTACTTACCAACTACAGTTTCCCCTCCTCCTCTCTTCCCGTTCCCTCCATCCACCTCCCCTCTACATCCTTCCTTATCCCCTCCTCCATTCAGAAAGGGGCAGGCCTCCCATGGGAGTCAACAAAGCATGTCGTATCACATTGAGGCAGGACCAAGCTCCTCTCCCTGCATCAAAGCTGGGCGAGGTGTCCCTGTATGGGGAATAGGTTCCAAAATGCCAGCTCATGCACCAGGTACAGGTCCTGATCCCACTGCTAGGGGCCCCACAAACAGACCAAGCTACACAACTGTCATCCACATGCAGAGGGCCTAGGTAGGTTCCATGCAGGCTCCCTAGCATATTGGTCCAGAGTCCGTGAGCTTAATATGAATATCTTAAGGGAAATGAGCTCAGATATGAAATTAGTTGCCCTTAGACAGCAAATACAGTATTTAAGAGGCAGAGCTAGGANCATAACCTAGATTTATATGACTTGTGATTTGAATGAGAACATCCCCATGTTTGAATACTTGGTCCCCCAGATGTGGGTACTGTTTGGGAGGTTTAGGAAGTGTTCTCTTGTTAGATGAAGTATGTCATTGCAGGTGNGCTTTAAGAGTTTAAAAATTTGGTTGCCGTTTTGCATTNTGCTTGTGGTTAGAGATGTGTAGTCCAGCCACCATTCTTGTAGCCCGCTGCCTCTACTCTGCATCATGGACTCTAACTCTCTGGAATCCTAAGCCCAAATAAACCTTTTCTTCTATAAGGTCTCTTGGTCATGATGTTCCCTACAGCAATAGAGAAGTAACTAATACATGACTCCTGCTACCATTCTTTTAACAAACTAGTTAAGATACATATATATACACATATATATATGCATACAAACATATATACATGCAAACATCTCAGGAATGTCAGACTCCTTATACTTTTAAATTCTTATATAGAAAATAAATATTCTTTTAACTTTTAAAACCCAGTACAACAAACATCTAACTGTAATCTATTTGTTGAAATAAAATCTGTAATTTCCTTATGGGACCTTGCTTTTTTCTTCAGGCCATTTGGAAGCATATGTATTCATTGACACTACAGTAAAGGGCATCATCACTTTCTTATTTATTGTAATTTGCAGTGATATCATTATATAATTGCCATTTTATTTAGAAAGATTTATAATTTTATGACCATCAGTTTTCCATTTTGTGTTTTAAGCTTATTCAAATCTGTTCTATATAATAAAAATAACAAACTGTCAGTGTAACCTACCCATACTACAATAGCTATGTGTTTTCCAGTAAGAAATATTTTCTTATCTATATATAGCAATAATGTGTGCTGATAAAAAGGGAGTCTACCCATGTCCATTGTGGTTTATACCCTAGGCCCAGAAATTAAAAATCAGGATAGCTCATTGTCCTCAGCATGTGCTCACACACTCACATGCACTCACATGCACACACACACACACACACACACACACACACATATACACACACAAGGACAAGATAAATGCTTCCAGAAAGTGGAACAATGGCATGCTGTGAGTGGGCATGGAAAATTTGTGTGCCTTCTGTCATACCTTCTCTTACTCATTTGCATACTTTGCACTGTTCTTTATAATAAACTACCAAACAATTGAACAAACAAGCTATTTCTCACTGTTGGAGGAAGTTACAAATATAGAAAGAGATAGTTGGACTTGGTGGTNCACACCTCTGATCCTAGCACTCAGGAGTCTAGGGCAAGAGGAGGTTTAAGAATTCAAGGTCACGCCGGGTGGTGGTGGCACAGGCCTTTAATCCCAGCACTTGGGAGGCAGAGGCAGGCGGATCTCTGTGAGTTTGAGGCCAGCCTGGGCTACTGAGTGAATTCCAGGAAAGGCGCCAAAGCTACACAGAGAAACCCTGTCTTGAAAAACTCAAAAAAAAAAAAAAATTCAAGGTCATATTCCTCTTACTGGATTGCTTTGCCCAGCCTTAATATGAGGGGAGGTGCTTAGTCCTACTGCAACTTGATATGCCATGCTTTGTTGATACCCATGGGAGGTCTGCCTCTTTCTGAACAGAAACAGGAGTGGATTTGGGGGCCGGGGAAGCAGCAGTCAGGATGTTAAATAAATAAAGTTAATTTTTTAAAAAAGAAAACTTTGGAGCAATAATAATTTAAAAAAAGAACTTGAGGTCAATATTAATATGAACTCATGGTTTAGATGCCATATTTAGAAAAATCTACAATGAATTTAGTAGCACCAGTAATAGGTATCAAATGGGTATCATGTTTGTCCTGATGTAATTCACTGAGGACACAGCATCATTTTAGTAAGTCACAAAGAGATATAAAACAAACCCAAACTTAAGGAAATNCCCCCCAAGTAACTTCACTATATAACCTTTAAAGATATCAGAGTCATAAGCCCAAGAATACATGCCTGTAATCCCANAACTCTGGNGGCTAAGGCAAGAGGACTGTAAATCCAAGCTAGTCTGGAATAAAAAGACTTCAGAGAATATCCTAGCTTGCTTCTGTTACTGCATGACCAAAAGAAACTTGAGATGAAAAGGGTTTATTTCATCTTACAGTTTACAGTCCATCACATAGGGAAGTAAAGGCAGGATCTCAAGCAGGAACCTGGAAGTAGGAATTTAAGCTGAGAGTGTAAGACTTACTGGCTTCCTCCTCATGGATTGCTCAGCTTGCTTTTTTTTTTTCTGAGAAATTATAATTTAAGGCAGGCAGTGATGACGCACACCTTTAACCCCAGCACTCGGGAGGTAGAGGCAGGCAGATCTCTGTGAATTTGAGGCCAGCCTGGTCTACAGAGTTAGTTCCAGGACAGCCAGGGCTACACAGAGAAACCCTGTCTCAAAAAATGAAAATTAAAAATTATTAGAAAAGAGAGATTATAATTTAATTACCTTTCCCTTTTCTCCCTCCAAACCCATCATATACTCCTCCCACTTTCCTTCAAATTCATGGCCTCTTTTTTTAAAAAAAAAACTAATTGTTATTGCATGCATATATGTATATGTGTATACAAATAAGTTCCTAGATATAACCTATTCGGTCCATATATTGCTACCACCTGTATATATGTTTTCAAGGTGATCATTTGGCACTGGACAACCAATTGGTGTGCTCTTCCATGAGAAGGCCACTTCTCTCATTCCCAACTTCCCTCAGTTGCCTGTCGTTCTTTGTGTAAGGTTTAGGCTTCATGGGCTTTCCTCATCCAGTTTGGCATGTTCACTGGTGTCATCCTGTTCAGCTCATATTTGGACAGTCATATTGGTGAGACTTTATGGTGTAGCTTCTGATATCTCTATGAGAGATAATCTCACAGCAAACTCCCTGACTTTCTGTCTCTTACAATCTTTCCATCTCCTCTTCTGCATGTTCCCTGAGCTTAGGTGTGGGGATTGTTTTGTAGATGTACCCACTGGGACTGAGCTCCACAGCTCCGCCTTTTGATTGGTTGTGGTTATTGGAAGAGAATCTATAACCACTACTTTACTAAACCAGAATAATCCCTAACAACAATGTATAAACATTTATTCTTATACTCACAGGTAAGTATAGTCTTCACCCCTCATCAAGGAACCTTCTCTTTGTAACAGATGGTTTAATATAACTCAGGACCATTTGCCCAAGGGTTGCACTACCCGCAGTGGGCCGGACTCTGCCACATCAATCTTTAATCAAGAAAATGCCCTCCAGATTTGCCTACAGGCCAATCTTACAGAGACATTTTCTCAATTGAGATTCTCTCTTCCCAGATGACTCCAGCTTATGTCAAGTTGACAGAAAACAAACCAGCACAATTGAGAGGTGTGATAACTGAATGTAACTTTCATGTCCTGTGTAATGTTTTGTTTTATTTGAGACAGGGTCTTACTCTGCAGTGCTCGCTGGCCTGTAACTTACTATGTAGACCAGGCTGGCCCCTACTTCCTGAGTGCTTATACTAAAGGCATCAACAACCATGCCTAGCTTATTTTGGGGGGGGGGTTGCCTATTACAAATATTAAGACAACTGTAAATTTTAAATAAGGCCATTCAGTATCATACCACTGTTATTATAGTTCCCTGTGTTTATACTTTGGATATATAATAAAATATCCTCTTTTGGGGGAAACATACAGCTAAATGTTTAGTTATAGATAAGTAATTAGGGAGGGAAGGGGGGAAGGAAAAAGGGACAGAGAGAGATAATGTGACAAAATGTTAAATGTTTGCAGAATCTGGGTGGCAGCTATACTAAGTAGATATTTATTCTACTCGGTAGCATATGTTTTCACTCTTTTTTGGGTTTTGGTCTTTTTTTATTTAAAGATTTATTTATTTATTATGTATACAGTGTTCTGCCTGCATGTATGCCTGCAGGCCAGAAGAGGGCACCAGATTTCACTATAGATGGTTGTGAGCCACCATGTGGTGGCTGGGAATTGAACTCAGGACCTCTGGAAGAACAGTCAGTGCTCTTAACCACTGAGCCATCTCTCCAGTCCGGGTTTTGGTCTTTTTAGAGAGTGTCTCACTATATAGCTCAAGTTGTCTTCAAACTTGAGATACTTCTGTCTCAGCCTTCCAAATGTAGGGATTACGATGTGTATCACCACACCCAGCCTGTTTTCATTATTCTAATGGTAGCTTTTGTTTAATCTGATTTCTTAATTTCAGATAAATGGTTAGTGGGGCTGGAGTGGTAGTTCAGTGGTAGAATATCTGCCTAGCAGTCAAAGGCCTTGGGTTTAATCCCTAGCACCACGAAGAAACAAACAGAGAACAAATGAGTTGTCTGGTCTCTTGATAGTGACACAACTATCCATTATTCAAAAAAGAAGGGGAAAGCAGTCTTACTTCACTAGCATGAAAACTTAGAGTCTCGATTTCTTGTCACTTGATAAGCCATACAGAAATTTCCTGTCCTTAATCTTTTAATTTCTTGATTTATAAAAATAGTGAAAATGGGACAGCAAAATGGCTCAGCAGTAAAAACTCTTGTCATGCAAGCCTTACTACTGAATTCAGTCCCTGGGTCTCATGATGGAAGGACACCTCTGCATACCTGTATCTCTCACACACAAACACACCCAATAACAATAAATTAAAAGCATTTTAAAGTATTGAAAACAAGGAAATGTATCATTTTATAAGTGTCATATGAAAACAATATAGTTTTCATCAATAGTTGTATTCATTAAACTTAATACTACAATTTGATACTAAACCTACATAGGGCTAGAGAGATAGCTCAGTGGTCAAGAACACTTGACGCTCTTACAGAGAACTGGGGAGCAGTTCTCAGCACCCACAAAGCAGCTCACAGCCATCTGTGACTCCAGTTCCAGGTGGTTTGATGCCCTCTTCTAGCTGTGCACACCAGGCATGTACATAATACACATTCATACAGGCAAACCATGCACATTCATAAAAATAAATGAATATTTTAAAAATTATATATTAAGATGTCAAATAACATGTAAATTCCTGCCCATGATAAATGGCAAAAAGCTTCTAAAGGATATTTGACTTAGCTCTAGAGATAAGTAGTGCTATAAAACTAAAAGGAAAGGGTTAATAAACACCAATGGTATTGGCTAGACAGATTCAATTTCCTGAGGAGGGAAAGTGCTGATAACAATTCTACTTTACCATTAAGTCCAAGGTGACCCAGAAACCTCTAAATGGAAGCTCAAATCTGATGGTCTTTCAAAATAAGATAATACCCTAATTACATAACTGCCACGTTAAATACATACACCAGTATATCTTAAAGCAAAGGAACAAAAAGAAAACCATATATAAGAATAGATAAGAAAAAAGAATGTCTAAGAAGTCAGTGAAGCCTTTTTAGCAGCAAATTGACATATCAGTGATTGATATCTCAGAGAGACTATCTGCTGTCTCAAGGAGTCCTGTTACTTAATTTTCCTGACTAAAGATTGGTTCCCAGATGTGGTACATCAATATATGGAGACTTGTCTTTTCTCATGTGACCCTTAGGTTTTGTAAAAACACACTGTGTAAACAATGTGAAAAACAAGACTAAGCAGTTTGAGTTAAATTTTTTCTCTTATGCTTTTTTGTACATTTTATTACTAATTAGGACTGTCAGGAAGCTGATATGATAAGCACATTTAGAAAAAAGGTAGCTAGTAATTTTGACCTACTATATGCTACATTGTATATAAATATACACATACAATATGTCTGTCTGTTCATGCATATTATATAAGTTGAATTAACCAGTATCATACTAAAATATCTTTCTTTATAAATAAAATAAGCAAGAGTTTGAAAGGATGAATGATGGTTGCTTTCTCTCATCTAGTTAGTGGCAAAGCTAGAAAAAAATAGTGTTTCTTTTTATTTCGTAGCCTATATTATTATATGATACTCTGATGTCCAGTTACTTTGGAATCTTTATTATGAGAAAGATCAGTGTTGTGTGTTGGTTGACTGGCTTTGAGATAGGTTCTAGCAAAGTGGTCCAGGCNACCCTCAAACTANTGATCCTCCTGCCTTAGCCTCCCGCGTAATGGNAATACTCAGCAATGAAAGTTTATGTGCCACTGCACCTGACTCTTCCATCTTTTTAAAAGCTGGCTTTAAATTGAACATGGTAGCACATAGCTACAGTCCCTGCACTTGTGAGACCAAGGCAGGAGGATCCAGAATTCTCAGCCAGTCTAGTCTACATAGTAAAGTGAAGTGTGTGAAGTAAAAGAAAAAGAAAAAAAGAAATGGCACTTAAGGATATAGTAGCTCAGCGGCAGAACATTTCCCTAGTATGTATGAGGCTCTGGTTCAATACTTGTCACCACAAGATGGATGGATGGACAGACGATGGATGGAATGGATGGGTAGGTAGGAAGGAAGAGTTGTACTGACCACTTTCCTTTTCTTTCCTATTCAGGTCATGTATGGAATGTTGGTCTTTACATTAGTACTTCGCTCTATTTATATTGTCACATGGTAAGTAGTTTGGGTCTACCATCAACATTCTGATAAAAATATACTCAGCTTGATAATAGTAAATCTATAGCCTAAATTGGAATAAAATAAAACCTAACTCTAGCAGAATAGTGCTAGGAAACTATACCTGGCATTTATTTATGATATATGGAAGACTTGTTCCTCAGGTGACTTATTAATGTGCATCATATAAAAACAAGAGTTCTAAAATTAAAGAAGTTTGAAGAAAATTATATATGAGATATCTGCTTGAATATGTATAGCATTGACTAGGATGTTAAAGACTTTGAAAAGTACTGCTTTCAAAAAATGTTTTTGTAGGGCTGGAGAGATGGCTCAGCAGTTAAGAGCACTGGCTGTTCTTCCAGAGGGCCTCAGTTAAATTCCCAACAATCACACGGTGGCTTACAACCTTCTATAATGGGATCTGATGCCCTCTCTGGCATGCAGGTGTACATGCAGATAGAGGACTCGTATACGTAAAATTCATTCTTTTAAAAAATTAAAATTAAAAGGATAAAAAATATTTTTGTTTCTCAGACTTGCCTGACTAGGTTAAGTAGCACCTCAAGGAAGGCTGTCATATCATAAAATGTTTCACAGGCTAGGAAAGCAGTTCAGCAGTAGAGCACTTAGCTAGCAGGCATAAGGCAGGTTCCATCCTGTGCCCCACCACTTCCCACCAAGTATTTCACAAAAGATCATTTAAGAATTACACATAGTGTGGTGGTATTTTAATTATGTTTCCCAATAAAATTTATCTGAAGATCAGAGGAACAAGGTCAGCTGCTAGTCTTGAAAAATTAGCACACACCCTTAATCCTATCACTTAGCTAGCAGGGTCTGTCTGGATCCCTGTGAATTCCAGGTTACACTAGGAAAAAAGAATGGGATGCCAACGTAAAACCACCCACAAGCTGAAAAAAATGGGAAACCAAATTCCAAAAATACCAGCAATTTCCAGAATTTAAAATCCTGACTCATGACAGGACACTGGCAGAATTCAAGTTTATCTGGTACATGGAATACTTACACCGAATGTGGGATCGAGCTGTAGACCTTGAGTACATCCTGCTTCACAAATGAACGTCAGATACGCTAAGCCTGTAGCTGTCTCTTATACACATCTAGATGTGTATAAGAGACAGCCCCAAAAAAGAAGAAAAACCTAAGGTGACTATCCAGGCAGCTAGCTGTTTCTGTCAACTCAGATTTTTTTTTTGGAAGTTGCTTGTTTGCATTTCCTGTTATACTAGGTAATATTATTTCCTTCTCAGGTTTCTGAGGGAGTTGAAGATTAGATAGTTAAGATATCATAAGGATAGTTTTCTGTTAGTAATATAAGAAAGTGAATTAGGTACATTTAGAACTCACCAAAATAGGATAGATAATGGAGTATTTCCTCCAAATTTGTCAAATGCTAATGGACTAGACATTGTTAATGTATTAATCACTTATATATACTGTATATAGTTATTATACTTATTGTATATAGTTTTTCTTATAATAGGTATAATTTTTTTTATTTTTATTAGACANAGATGGGATATGTGGTGGTATTTTATCTATGTCCCCCGATAAGGGTTATCTGAAGATCAGAGGAACAAGGTCAGCCGCTAGCCTTGCAAAATTAGCACACGCCCTTAATCCTATCACTTAGCAAGCAGGGTCTGTCTGGATCCCTGTGAGTTCCAGGTTACACTAGGAATAGTCAAGCGTGGAGACACATGCCTTTAATCCCAGTATCAACCATAGAATTCTGGAGGTCTATACAGACAGGCAGGAAGTGACAGATGAGTGACAGGAGGAAGTGATGTAGCTAGGCTGAAAGAGCCAATGGGAGAACAGAACAGAAAGGGATATTGATGTGAAGGTATAAGGAAGTCACTCACTCTCCATTTTGGGAGCAGTGGCGGCGGCAGTCTAAAGTGAGGCTGGTAGCTGTTCCTAATTCCTCTGATCTCTGTCAGACTTTCACCCCTATCTCTGCCTCTGTGTTTTATTTAACAAGACCATTTGGAAAAACCATCTTACAACATAGTCTTTAATAAGAATTTATATTGGGCGGTGCTGGCACACGATTTTAATTCTAGCACTCAGAGGCAGAGGCAAGTGGATCTCTGAGCTCAAAGCCAGCCTGGTCAACAGAGTGAGTTCCAAGACAGCCAGGGCAACACAGAGAAACTCTGTCTCAAAAGAAAAAAAAGAATTTATCAAACTTAAATAATTCTCATGAGATTACTTTAAATAGGTCCTAACCACACAGAGGGTGCTCAGCTCAGTAAGTGGTACAATCTATGCGATTTGCCCATTTTTGTTTTCAAAATAAACCTTTTATTTTGAGAGGATGTAGAAATGTTTGTATAATATATTATCACAACCAGGAGTTGACACTGACATAATTGAGATACAAAACACAGCAGCAAAAGGATCCCTGTGTTGTACCTTTATCACCTCACCTACTTCCCGCCTCCAACTCCTACTCCTTAATCCCTGGCAATTACTAGTCTTTTTTATGTTTATAGTTTTGTCATCTCAAGAAAGTTTTATAAATAAAACCATATAGAATATAGCTTTAGAGATTGTTTTTTAAATCTCAGTATAATCCTCTGGATAATAGTGTAGATTGCTCTTGCTGATTAGTATTCCATGGTATAGATGGACCACAGTTGATTAACTTTCAGATTGGGGCTGTCATAAAGCTACTATGAACATCTACGTACAGGTTTTTGTAAAAACATGTGTTTTCTTTTCTCTGAAATAAAGTCCCAGAGTGGAATTGCTGGGACATGGTAATTGTATGTTTAGTTTTTCTTAAAACTGCAGAAATGTTTTCCACAGTGGTTCTACCATTTTTACATTTTTGCTCATAATGTATGAATGATTCAGTTTCACTGCATCTTCACCAGCAATTTTTATTCATGAAGGTAGGAAGGTACATATTAATATCTTATACTTTTAATTTGTATTTCCCTAATGGTTAATGATGTTGAATGCATTTTCATCTGATTTTTCTTTTCCATTAGTATGTTCTCTTTACTGAAATGTCTATTATGCCTTTGCTCATTTTCTCTTGGATTTATAAAAATTAACTGGGATGTTTTCTTGCTTTTACAAGTTTTAAGATTCTAATTTATTTTGTCGAATATGTAGTTTACAAATATTTTCCCACAATCTGACTTTGTCTTACATATTCTTTTCAGAACTTTTTTTAAATATATAATTTATTTTTATTTTATGTTCATTGGCGTTTTGCCTGCATGTACACCTGTGTGAGGGTGGCAGAAACCGTGGACCTGGAGTTACAGATACGTGTGAGCTACCATGTGGGTGCTGGGAATTTAACTTGATCCCCTGGAAGAGTAGCT
>LZPO01087269.1:164658-184934 GCA_001675575.1 Neotoma lepida | reverse complement strand
AAAAAAAACCCTTTATTTTAAAAGCATAAAACTGCAAGGAAAAGATTCAGTAAAATCTTCAAAACTAGAAGGTAAGTAGATTTCTACACAGGGTGAACTACTATAAATTCCAGCTCCTGGGAGGTTGAAGCAAGAGAACTGTGGGAGCCCAGAAATTTGAGACCAGCCTGAGTAACAACACAGCAAGACCCACCTCAAGAAATCTTTTAAAAGTATATAATACATGACTGACAAAGGCATTAAATTAATATTCTTAGTCTCCTGAGGACTTTTGTTTTTTGTTTTTTGTTTTTTTCCGAGACAGGGTTTCTCTGTGTAACAGCCCTAGCTGTCCTGGAACTGGATCTGTAGCCCAGGCTGGCCTCGAACTCACCGAGATCCAACTGTCTCTGCCTCCCGAGTGCTGGGATTAAAGGCGTGCCCCACCATAGCCCAGCTTTCTCCTGAGGACTTTCCTTTTTCATAAAAATGATGACTTCCAGCTCTCACCTCTGATCATGATGTGACTTGAAGATTTGTTATTTTGCTTTGCTTTTCTTTTTTCTCCACAGGGTTTATCCATGGCTTAGAGGACTAGGTTATACATCGTTGACTATCTTTTTATTGGGATTTTTATTGTGGAATGTAGATAACATCTTTTGTGATTCACTGAGGTAAGATATATTTTCATTCCTAGAAAATAATTTTGGAAGCATTATATTAAGAAGAGAATTTTGTAGGCATTTTACTGTCCTAAAATGAATTTTTACCAATGTTGACATTGTATAGCAGAGTAAAATTAAACTCTGAGAATGCCTATTTAAATTGCCTGAAAGTTTAAACCCCAGAATATTTTATAATTTTGGGTTATTTTGTATGTGTGTATCACAAAATGGTCACAGATTTACTGTGTCTTTCAAAACTATCTAATCAAGCTGGTGTGGTGACACACGCCTTCAATCCCAGCAAATGGGAGGTAGATGCAATCAGATCTCTGTGAGTTCAAAGCCAGCTTGGTCTACAAAGTGAGTTCCAGGACGGCCAGGAGTGTTACACAGGGAAAATATGTCTCTAAAAAACCAAAAAAGAAAAACAGAAAAGAAAATTACCTAATCTGCTTCATCGAGTAAACAACAATGATTTGTAATAAGCATTTGAAATGCATGTAAAACTTTCTAAGGAAGGTGTCAATCAGCAAGGTTTAGACTATTAGAAACTTAGAAGTGACCTGGTCTCTGCAGCATAGTTATTACAGGAGGGGAGAAGGAGGGAGATATATCCTAATATTAAAAGACCTAAGAGATATATTATGGAAGCTAAGGGTATAGCTCAGATGGTTGAGTGCTTGTCTAGTATGCATGAGACCCTGGACTGGATCACCAACACCAAAAACCAAAACCAATGAGTGTAGGGAAAGCCATTGGTTAACAGTGTTATTAGGATTTTGTGATCTTGGTTCACTGTGAAGACATAAACAGAAATGCTGAACGTGACTAATAATTAAGTTTTTATACTAAAGGGTTATTACTAATATTTTAGATGTGAAAATAGTATTGTAGCTATGGGGTTATTGTTGTTGTTGTTTTGTTTTTGATTTTTTGAGACAGAGTTTCTCTGTGTAGTTCTGTTTGTCCTAGAACTTACTCTGTAGACCAGGCTGGCCTCGAACTCACAGAGATCNTCCTGCCTCTGACTCCCAAGTGCTGGGATTAAAGGCATGTGCCTCCACTGCCTGGCTTGTAGCTATGTTTCAAATACGTTTTTTCTAGTGACATATACTGAAGTATCTAGTGCTAAAATATATCTAGAATTTTCCTCAAAGTAGTGTGGGAGAGAGACATAGATGAAGGTTCAGATGACATGGATTTAGTATAATTTAATAATTATTGAAGTTTGATAATAGATTTGTTATTTTGCTTACTTTTGAAGAGGTCTTTTTTTGAGACAGGGTCTCACATAGCCTAGGTTGGCCTTGAGATCACTAAGTAACCAAAAATAATCTTGAATTCATTATCCTTCTGTCTCCATCTCTCAAATGCTAGAATTACAAACATATGCCACCTTATATGGCTCTTATTTTGCATACCTTTGCATGTGTCTGAAATTCTCTATTATAATTCCCTGTATTAAAAAGTTGCATATGTAAATGTGGAACTTTAAATGTAGATAAGTCAGTATATACTTTGCTTAGATCCCTATGGTAAAAAGTTGTATAAATGTAGACAAGTAAATACATTCCTTGCTTAAACACTAAGATCTAGCTGGATGTGGTGGCATATGCCCATAATCCCAGTGCTCTAGGCAGGAGGTTCAAGACGTGAAAGCTAGCCTAGACTACATGAAACCCTGGAGGGCCAGGGTGGAAAGAAGAAAGTAAGAAACTAAAATCTAGATGCATGGTTCTGAATTAGAAATATCCAGCAGAATGCCTAAGAGAGTGAAGCTTTTATACTGAGTGATCAGTCATCCCCTGGGTGTGATCCACTAACCTACCGTATGGCCTCAAGTTGGCATTCCATATTGTATTCTTCTCTAATAAATATTAGTATGATATATACTTTGTAACCAAAAGAATTTGAGACCCATCTGAACTCCTAGGTGATTGACTTGGGGAACTAAATTAGTCCACAAAGTTTAAGTTCAGGCCATATATAGCTTTGCTAATGACTGCTTCCTCAAAGAAGCACTTAGATGTGAAATCATAGATATTAAGAGAACTGATAGACTATATAGTGGTATACTGAGGTGAAAAGAAATGCATGTGTATTCTTTCCTGAGCAGATGGCTAACTGGACTAGTGTTTCTCAAAGTGTGTTCCAGAAAATAGTTGTTCCAGAGTATTAATAAAATATTACCTAAAAAAAAAATTTCCATGGATTAGTGGTTACCTGGAACAAAATGATAGATTCTGTGGTAAGACTATTCTAAACTTTTAATGAATTAACATGCATTAAAATTAATAAGAGTTCAATACATTGTATTCTACATGAATTGGAGTCATTTCTTCATGAAACTTCTGGAAATACTGTTTGTTCCACAATATACTTTTAGATTGTGAATGTAAGGAAATTAAATAATTGCTATATTTTAGAATATTCCAAAATGTAACATTGTCAGCACTAGTATATCTTCAACTGTAACACAGTGGTTTCCCCTTCTCCACACAGGAACTTTCGAAAGAGAGCGCTCCCTATCCTAGGTGTTACAACACAGTTTCATGCATGGTGGCATATTTTAACTGGCCTGGGTTCTTATCTTCACATCCTTTTCAGGTAGGAAATAAAGGGTTTTAAACCTAGTATTGGAAGAGTTTTGCTTTTTTTTGTCTTTATGCTTCAAGAAAGAAGGTGTAAATACAAATTTTTGGAGACAGAATCAGCGTTCAGCATTGCCTTTGCTACTAGGTGACCATAAGAAGTCCCTTCCCACATTTATGTCATGTGTCCCTGGGGTCATGGAGCACCTGATAGTTGGGGATTCTCTCGTGTGTATTCCAAAAGTGGATGGCTCAAAGCTGACAAGTATCCAAGAGGCCCAGTTACACCCAAGTCTTGAAGAGTGACAAGAGGGTGTAATGGTGTATGATCTTAGAGTTTTCAATCCCAACCTTCTGAGGACCTTTTTCCAGAAATAAGTTGGTTATCACTTTGTTCTCTTTGAGACTGTTTAGGATTAGACACTTTTGGTAAAAAATGGACTTAAGTTCTCACTGGTCACCCCACCCAGTCATGCCTCCATAGCTCCTTTTCCCACGTATTAGGCGTTCTCTTTCTTCAAATCATTTATTTATTTGATTTTCTTTATTGATTGATTTTATTTATTTTTATTTTGCTTTGCCTGCATCTATTTATTTTATTTTATTTTATTTTATTTTTATTTTGTTTTGCTGGCACACATTTCTGTGTGCCTGGTGCCTGCAAAGGCCAGAAGAGACCATCAAGTCCCCTGGAACTGGAGCTAGAGGTGATTATGAGCCACCAGTGCTCTTAACTACTGAACTGTCTATCTCTCCAGCCCCTTCAGAGTGTTTATGATGAATTAGTTATGTTTGTATTTATTTGTTTTCCTCTCCAGACTAGTATAAGTTCATCCAAGCAGGGACTTACCTATTCATTGCCACCTTTCAAATGTGCAGAATAACGCCTGGCATGTAGTCAACACCCAGTATATAATGTTTTTTAATGAATGAATGTGTACGTGCTGGTCTCTNCACCAATGGCACATTTAGCCTCAGATTCTTCTTGGGAAAAAGCTAAAATATTTATAGAAAAAAGAAGCCGGGCAGTGGTGACACACACTTTAATCCCAGCACTAGGGAGGCAGAGGCAGACAGATCTCTGAGTTCAAGGCTAGCCTGGTCTACAGAGTGAGTTCCAGGACAGCCAGAGCTGTCCTGTCTCAAAAAACAAAACAAAACCAAAAAGGAAAAAAAGAAACAAAAGGAAAGAAAAAAGAAAATTTTCTTTGAACCAGAAGTTGATGGNTTGGGTCTGATCTTGAGGGAGAATTGATGAAGGCTGAAGGTCACTCTACAAAATAAAGACCATGTGTTCTTAAGGTCAGCCTGTTGGTATGTGTTTGCTGGGTAAGAACCTAGTGCAGAAAGAAAAGAAAATCCTTGGCACAGGTAAAATGGAAACCAGTAGCTTGAATATAAGTTAATATCTGCTTAGAAGGGTTGTATTATGGTGGATTAGGAGGGTGCCTTAGTTTTGTGGAGTTCTCTTTGGATGTACATTGGAATACTCTGGTGTGATAGAGCATCTTTGTAAAGATGCTATAGTCTATATTCAGTATAGCTAAACCAGAAAGTACCACAGGACCAAATGTCTTGAGTTCTATTTTCGAGGTACTGAAAAACTTCTGGTTTTAATTGGGAAGGAACAGAAGTGGGAATAGATCACGAAACAGGCATAGGTAAGTGGTCTTGGTCTTACTGATCATTAACTTCAGATGGCCATGCAGATCTGTCTAGTTTTGAATTATCACAAGTTATTTATAGATAAAGCCTATTGATCGGAACTATTGTTTCTTGGATCCTGGAGAGAATGACTGAGGGAAAAGAAAGTCGGAAAGGACAGATGAAGTTAGTTAACCCTTCAGGTTTAAGGCAAGTGACTGAAGACTTCTAGGTACCTGTCTGGTTGTCTGGAACAGAATGTTATAAAAAGATGGCCATTGGTAATGTACTGATTGTAATGTCTGCAAATCTTGACAATATCTTAGTTTCTCTTACCTTGATTCTTTCAGCCTTTCACAGTATGGCATTACCAGCTTTAAATGAATATCCTTAAATAATTGACACATGTCCACATGCATATCTGAGCTAAAATCTGATCCAAAATTTAAGGCAGCAAAGGATATAGTTTTTACAAAATGAAGGCCAAGTGCCAAAGGGTTTTTTGTTGTTAGTTTTTTTGTTTTGTTTTGTTTTTGAGACAGGGTTTCGGGTTTCTGGCTATCCTGGAACTCACTCTGTAAACCAGGCTGGCCTCAAACTCAGAGATCCGCCTGCCTCTGCCTCCCAAGTGCTGGGATTAAAGGCGTGCACCACTTCTGTTTTGAGTGCCGAGTTTTTATTTAGCTTTAGGGTATCATTTGTACATCTACAATCAGAATGAAGAGTCAGTACTTTCACCTCTAAAGTCCCTACTACAGCTTCATCACTTCAAAATTATGTAACAATAGTAAGGCAAACTATCCAGAATTTTATCCATTATCTTTAAGTTTAGTGGGTAGGGAACTATCTTTTGGAGGAATCACATTGTCTTGCTTTTTCATGTTTCTTGTGTTTCTGTGTTGTGATTTGACAGACTATTAGTTTGGATATCTTTCCAATTTATTTTGTTGTTGTTTGTTTCATTTTGTTTTTTTTGTGGGGGTGGGGATTGTTGTTAAAACAGATTCTCACTATGTAGCACATGCTGGCCTGGAACTCACCATGTAGGCCTACTGGCCTCAAGTTCACAGAGATCCGTGTGCTGGAATTACAGATGTGTAGNACAAGGCCAGGTGGTGGTGGTGCAGGCCTATAATCCCAGCACTCAGGAAGCAGACAGGAGGATCTGTGTGAGTTCAAGGCCAGCTTGCTCTAAAAAGGGAGTTCCAGGACAGCCAGGTCTACACAGAGAGACCCTGTCTCGAACCCTCACTCCCCCCAAAAAAGATGTGTGACACCATGATGAGCCTCTCTTCTGGTTTTATTTTGGGGTCTGATTGGTCAGCTTGCTCTTGAGGGCTCAGTTCCCTAGTAGCACTGAGAGCAGAGTAAATAGAATGCTGTAATTGCAAAAGTATTAAACCAAAAAAAATTTGTAGTTAGCACTGATTAAAGCCCAATACTATATCACTGGCCATAAAACAGAAAGTGGCAAGATTAATATAATGTGCTACAAAGTTAAGCAATTGCAAAGGATAGAATGGAGATGATGAATATGTTTAATATACACTGTAAAATTCTCAAAGAATTAATAAAAATTAAAAATTTCTTAGGATAAATATGAAAATAATGCTGAATAAGATAAAGGAAAAAGACAGAAAGGAATAAAAAAGAAGCAAGGTTAAATAAAAGAACAGGAAAAAAGAAGAGTGTAGAAGAATGTTATAAAGGGAGAGAAAAAAGATGAAGACAGCCTGGAAAGATGGCTCAGCAGTTGAGAGCACTTGCTGCTCTACCAGAGGACCTGAGTTTGGTTCCCAGAACCTACCCACATTGGACAGCTCACAATTGCCTGTTATCTTAACTCCAATGAACCTGACACCCTCTTCTGACCTCTGCAGGCAACTACATACATATGGCACACATAGATTTACACACATATGCATAATACCCTCCATGCATTTTTTTAAATTGACAAAATGGAAGAAGATTAAGAGATCAGGAAAAGAAAAAACAAGATGAGCACAGTGGCACATGCCTGTAATCCCAGCCCTTGGGAAATAGAGGCAGGATGATCAGGAATTTGAGAGTTCAGAGGTCATTCTCAGCTATACATAGTGAGTTTGAGACTAGCCTTGTTTACATGATAACCTGTCTCAAAACAACAGCAACAAGAGAGTTCCCATTATTCAAAGTTTGAAAACAAAATTNGATAATGTAAGAAAGGAGATTACAAATAAAAAATGTAAATCTTTTAAAAACAAAAGTTTTTAAATGTAATAAGCCGGGCAGTTGTGATCCAGGCCTTTAATCCCAGCACTCAGGAGGCAGAGGCAAGTGGATCTCTGTGGGTTCAAGGCCAGCCTGGTCTACAGAGCGAGTTCCAGGACAGCCAGGGATATATAGAGAAACTCTGTCTCAAAAAGCCAAAATAGATAGATAGATAGATAGATAGATAGATAGATAGATAGATAGATAGATAGATAGATAGATTGCGAGTTCCAGGACAGCCAGGGATATATAGAGAAACTCTGTCTCAAAAAGCCAAAATAGATAGATAGATAGATAGATAAAATAAATAAATAAATAAATAAATAAGGTGAAGTAAAATTATGTAATATAGTAGGAAGGAGGGAAAAGGGAAACACAGGGTCAAAAAAAGAAAAAAAGAATCTAGGAATGTAGCTCACCTGGTGGATACTTGCTTAGCATGCACAAAGCCTTGGGGTCCATCCCCAGCACCACATAAAACTGGGCTTGATGGCACCAGGAGATAGAGGCAGAGTTCAAAGTCATCCTCATCTACATAGTGAATTGGAGGCCAGCCTGAACTACATATGACCCTGCTTTAAAATAACAAGAAAAGGGGGGTAGGGAGTAAAAACATGGAAGTCTTGCTTCTTAAAAATATGTATAATAAAGTAGAAATACTACTAAAAGTGAAGTTTAAAGAAAAAAGAGAATGCACAGAGGCAGAAAAAACAGGAAAGAGAAATAGAAAAAGCCTTGGAACAGCTTCTTTCTATGCCCTCAAAACTTGGAGATGATCAATAATAGACACAAGGTAGGGGAGGGCCTACTAAATAGGTTGTAGACACTCATCTTTGCTATGCCTTGTCCTGGTGAGGAGCCTATATTGGACAAGTGTCCAAAGTTCACTAGAGCTGTCTTAACTTTAGTGGCCTCTTTGTGTCCCAAGAGTCGTAGCTGCTCACACTTAGCTTTGCAGTCAGTCCATGAACTGGGCAGGTTCTCTGGAGACTCCCAGTATTGTACCCTGTGGTAACTAATGTTCTAGCTAGAGAGGATCTCCCAAGTGTGTGGGGAGCAGGGAAGCAACCAAAGCACAAAAGTCTGTATGGGCAGAAGACCTGACTTCATCCTTTACAAACACTAAGTATTGATCATCCTGCTGGAGGAAGTCAGCAGTGGATGTAGTATCCCCTCATCAGTGAACAGCAAATAGATAGTTCCAGAGGTTGCCCTACCTGCTGACCTCAGGCTCAGAGCAATCAGATTCCAGGGTTATTCTCAGATGATGAGGCCTACACTGGAGTTGTTGCAGGTTAGCTTTAGGCTCAGAGAGAGACAGAGACAGACAGACAGAGAGAATGTGTGTGCGTGTGTTTTTCTCTCTTTTCTTGGATTGGCTGCTTTTTGGTATATCACCTTTCTTTCTTTCTATACTTTTCAGCTGATCTGTCACTACCTGTATGAATTTCCAAAGCTTTTCTTTCTCTCTTTGGGATAAGGTCTATTTCTTATACTGACTTTTCCCCTTAACCAGGTCCCATGGAAGCAACTGCTGGTCTGACGTTTTACCTAGAAGACAAGCCAAATTGCTTATTTGGCCCCAAGCCTCAATTTCCTTTTCTGTTAAATACTTAACAGATTGTTGAGATGATTAAGTTGAATAGGATTTGCTCCCTCCCCACCCCAGATATTCTCACCTTGTAGATTAAGATGGCCTAAAATTCACTAAGTAGCCCAGGTTGGCCTCAAACTCAAGACCCTCCTGCTTTTCTCTACTGAGTACTAGGATTACAGGCAAGTGCCACCATGCCCAGTGAAAAATTACTTCTGCATTATTGTCAGCCTACATTGTGCTAATAAACTTTCCACTAAAAGCAATTGTTTAGATTTTTTGTTGGATAAATACTTAAAAATATCAGCAATTAACAAGTTCAAAGTCTTACAGCTAACAAATGTCCAGGTAACATCTAAACTGCCATTCCTTACAGTTCCAGCTTTAGTACAGGAAAATGTAGCATAATCTTATTAAATTTTATAAATTTAACCAGTAGGTTCTTTTGACTTTACATTCTTCTTTGAAATACTAGAAAATTAGGTTTTGTATATGTTGTCATGATATATTTGTTACTATTCAAGTACATTTAAATAGTATAGTATACATAACACTATGTTGTATATTATAGACAACTTCATGACTTTCAGGGAAAAATCCAGCAATGTTTGCAATATGCACTGCTTTGCTGATCTAATCTCCCTTCCAGCAGTGACTCACTTTAAAGACAGACACACCAAAGAAACTGTTACCTCTCTGGGTTCCTCATGGGTTTATTTAATTAGTGATTTAGCTGCATTTGCAAAGATAGATTTATGATACCAACCACATGGGAGGGATATCATAATGCAATGAGATTTGGTCCTAAACGACAAACATCCTGAAATTACAGACTATGAGTTGATTTGTCTAAGAAATTCATTTTTCTACTTTCCTTTCAGTTTATATACAAGAACACTTTACCTGAGATGCAGGCCAAAAGTGAAGGTAAGTCTATGTTGTAAAGGGCAGGCTGGTGATGGTCTTGAGAAGATCACATGGATGTAAGAGACAACAGGGAGCTATGGGGGCCACAGACTGTTGAGGGGCAGCACAGACTCTGGAACAACAGACATGAATTCTGAAGTGTTCCATCCATTACTGTGTGAGCTAAGACAAATCTCTTCTTTAAGCCTGAGTTACTTCAACAGAATGGAGCTGTTAATAGCAACATTACAGCATTATTGGAAGAATTGAAGATTAAGGGGCTGGGGAGATGGCTCAGCAGTTAAAAGCATGTCCTGTTCTTTCAAAGGACCCAAGTTCCATTCCCAGCACCCACATCAGGTGCCTCACAACCACCTCTAACTCCAGCTCTCAGGGATCCAATGCCCCCTTCTGACTTCCACAAGCACTGCATTCACATATGTGCACGTGCACACAAATCCCCCCAAAAATGTCTTTAGGAATTAAGAGATTAAATGCCTACTTCCATGTTGACAAAGTAGATGCTTAATACATTTAAATAAGTTAAGTAAAAGCCATTTTTGAGATCTGATGTAAGGCCCTTACTATGCTCAGGCTACTCATAGTAACAAACCTAACGTATGTTACAGTCCAGACCCCCAGGGATTGTAAATCTTCATTTCTTTTCAGGCATAGAATAATCTCTTCCCTCATTTTGTCCTCTGTTTCCACAGTTTCTCTTTGGGATCTGGCCAATGGTCATGTTTGAACCTCAGAGGAAACACTGATGAATTATTCTACCAAGAAAACAAAAAGCGCCTATTGTAGTTTTGGCAAGATGGTCAAGAAATCCCCAAAGACTTGCACATTCAAGGACACCATGCCCATCACAAGAAATGAATGACTCAACCACACAGAATAAGCAATCAGTCTGTTGGGTGTTTAGCTCTTGGCTTTATCTCATTTGTCCTCGACCTAAGATGCTTACAGAGAAACAGATGAGGTGTATATTTATATTCTGGAATGGTGGAAAAGTTGGGCTTTTCTTAACAGGTTAACAGTTTGTGCTGGTCATTCATGGAAAAAGTAATATTTTTTATTTTCTTTTTTTATAAGAGTTGCATGTTAATTATACTTTTCTTAATTTTTGATTAAATATTGAACAAAGTCATTTAGGACTAGCAAAATCCCATATCCAGATGGTTGACTGTGAGCCAGCACTTAGCTATGTCAGCTTTGATTTATACTATTATATTAACCTCACAGATGGTTTTCTAATATTAAAAGAAAAAAAAAAGACCTAGCCGTGGGATTCTAGGTAGCTCCTTCTATCCGCCTTGGTGCTAGCTGGAGTGCTGTAATCAAACTCTGACCTGCCAGTGAGTGGGCTGTGTTCTCACCTCCAAGAATTTGTCTTGGACTCTGTGTCCCATGGTCAATAAAAGGGGTGGGCCATTTATCATCCCTCCAGAAGCCCCTTTCACCAGTCAACGTCGTTTTGCTTTCTTTGATCTTCAAGTTATTACTATTTTTATGTCTAGGAAATTTAACTGGTGGTCTGGCCTACTGATATTCTGTATGCCAGTATAGTTTAAGTGAAGTTGTCAGGGAAAGTTGTACATTTTTTACTTTTTGCATTATATAGTATTTTCCAGTTCTCAGAGAAGTCATGGCTATACCCAGACACATATGTCAGGTTAACTACCAGTAAAATGGTCAGAACTGTTTTGCATAAAGCTTATTAAAATATTTGCTCCTTCATTTTTGGAGAAGTACAATTGTTGAAACAGTACTGACTTGTAAATTTTACAGCATCTAGAACTTAGAAAACTAAGTAATAGCAGTAAAATCTCATTGTGAGGCAGATAATCTAATTTGGATTTGAGTGTATAAGAAATTGAATTGATTGTCACAAAAAGGAAGTGAAGGATCATGGTTACATCTATTGATTGCATCCTGAGCTGTGGCTTCAAAAGAAAAGTAGGGTTTTTTTCCTCATGCAAAATTGATAAAAACAAACAAACANTTTTCCCATTTTTCCAATATTTGTTAACTAGCCTTAGCCTGGCAGAGTGATGCATGTCTTTAATCCCAGCACTCGAAAGGCAGAGGCACACAGATTTCTGTGAATTTAGGGCCAGCCTGGTCTACATAGTTCCAGGCCAGACAGGGATACATAGTGAAACTGTGTCTCAAAAACAAACAAAAAAACAGTGTTTGGTTCATTAGGTAGTCTTGCTACATTTTTAAAACCAAAAATTTTTTCAGATGGCTGTTAAACAAACACACCTTTCATAAAAGCAAGACATGCCGAAACATAGATCTAAGAGAACCTCAGTTGTACTTTCACTGTAGGCGTGAGTCAGAGTCCAGAGTGCAACTACTGAGATGCCCAGGTTCCTGTGTTCTAGAACAAGAGTTGGACCAGGGACACATGGGTAGTGGTGGAAATAGAGATCTTTTACTAGGAAAAAAGATAAATATTCCCCAGAATGGGAGTGGGCCCAAGGACTGGCAAAGGTCTCTCTCCTTGATAGCACATTTACATAGCCTCCATCTTTTCTGGCAATTAGAGAAGGTAGGGCTTTTTTTTTTCTTTAAGCATGCTGTTTTGTTAGGCATAGACCTCAGATGGAGGGATTTCCAGTCTTCCTTTGGGATTGTTTTTTTGTTTGTTTGCCTCTAAAACTTCCTGTTCGCCTACCTCACTTTACCCCATCCTCAGAGCTGTGGTCTCAAAAATCTTTCTGAGGGGCTAAAGCATGATAATCTATTTTGTACAATTTCCATGCTGATGAAGAGTATAGACCTTGCCAAAGAGAGACCACAAAGCTCTCCTCCTATTGTGTCTATTGGTTGGAGAGGAGGCTTTGGAGTTCTTGTTGTGGGAGTTGACTTGAATCCCTATATCATAATGAGTTAGGTTTGGAACTGTCATATCCTAGAAGAAACAGATTTTACAGAATAAAAAACAATGCAAGAATTTGGGCTGAAGAGATAGATGGTTTAGCAGGTAAGAGCACTAATTGCTCTTGCAGGGGACCTGGGTTTGATTCTCAGCACCCACATGGTAGCTCACAACCATCCATAATTGTAGTTCCTAAGGATCTAACAACCTCTTTTGGTATCTGCATGCCCCAGACACACACATGGTACACATACATGTCTGCAAGCAAAATATCCATACACCTAAAATAAATAAATCTTAAACAAGTTGTCAGTGCAAGAATAATATGATTATGTCAACCAATGGCCCCAGAAAGGACCAGAGTCAGGAAAACCAAAGCTGTGCAATTGTTCTGGATATGGTCCTTTAGACTGCTTAAAAAAAAAAAAAGAAAAAAAACATGCGTACAAACAAATCCCAACTGATGGTTATACATTGAGATTATGGCAAAATACAAAAGAACAATTTTTAGGGAAAAAAATCCAGTAGAATAGATTAAAGGGAAGATAGTATGGGGTTGTAACCATTGAGTACAAACAGTACCAAAAAAAAGGAATGAAGAAAACAAAACATAAGGTTATAATTATTGATAGATTTATAATAGAGTTTATCTTTGCCTTTAAGAAGTTAAAGCATCCTGTTTGTTGTCTGAAGAGATCCTTTAAGTCCTTCATCCTTTTAATACCTTATAGGTGTTGGTGTCCTTGTCTTCAAGGTGTTCTTGAAGCTATGGAGACTTGGGTCTTATGGACACTGATGCCACTTCCTTACAATGACCTTTACAGGCTGTATCTTGTCTCCAAAAATCTAGTGCCCTTCTTTAACCAGCTTTAATACCCTGTCCAATATAGTATATTGTCTCTGCCCAGGATCTCCAGAGAAATAAGATTTTAGCAATGCACTGAGTTGTAACCAAAATAAGGGAGATTTTCCTTTTTTGGTAAGACTTAATATGCCCTTTTTATTACATGCAAAGTATACCTAGTCTGATGTTATTGCTTGATAATATTGTAACTCCTATAGTTTTCATTATGGAAAGGAAGTTCAACTTAGAGATCTTTGGCAAACATATCCATCATTCTAAATGTATCTCAGCCTTACCGGAAGTCTTACATCCATCACTTGTACACTAAGAGCACTCTTATAAAAGGAATCAGTCCAACAGAAGAATTCTTAATACAGCATCTGGAGAATGGGATTAACATAAAGCATTTTGATGCTGTTTTATTTTTGTTACCCTTGACTTTAAAAAAAAGAAATAAAATTTTATTCTTTTCCAGAACTGGTTTTGGAAGAAAATCCTTACTAAAATCTATGTATCCAGTATAAGATTTAATGGCTTAATGGAGCTTTCATGTTGTGATGCCAATTAATGCTGTTCATTTTATATACACAAGTAGCATTTTAAGGTTTCATAAAACATTTGATAGGCAAAAAAATATACCATTTTAATAAGTTTCAGNGAGTTAAGAGTACCTAGATTTATTATAAGGCAGTATGTATTTATCAAACCTTTTAATATATCTCTCACACATTCATGTTTACTTACATGTTTTTTTTTTAAGATTTATTTATTATGTATACAGAAGAGGGCGCCAGATCTCATTACAGATGGTTGTGAGCCACCATGTGGTTGCTGGGAATTGAACTCAGGACCTCTGGAAGAACAGTCAGTGCTCTTAACCTCTGAGCCACCTCTCCAGCCCTACTTACATGTTTTAAATTAGGCCTGGCAATGAAGCTGGAGTGATAGCTCAGCTGTTAAGAGTACTTGTTGCACTTGCAGAGGACCTTGGTTCAATTTCCAGCACCCAAAGGTAGCGCATGACCATTCATAACTCCAGTTCAAGGGGATCCAGTGCCCTCTTCTGACCTCTGAGGGTAACAGGCATACATGTGTACACATATGTACATGCAGACAAAACACTTGTACACATAAAATAAATCTTAAAAACAAAATTAGGCATACTAAGAGAAGCACACAACAAGTTTTTTTTAATGTATAAATGAAATGGTCACAGACTTTTTATCATTTAGTTCTTTCTCAGAATGCAAAATAACAAAGATTAATTATATGAAAACAATTACCACGATTAGACATGACACAATTAAAATAGGTTAGACCCAGCAAGAAGGACCCATATAGAATTAAAACTCTACTTCTTTGAGATGTAAGAAAGATTTGGAGAGGAGAAAGTTCAAGGTAAAGCTGTTAGATAGGATTAGTTCCTTTCCCTTGTTAATCAACAGAGGGTCACTTCACAACGGGGTCTAGAGCGGGATCGCTTTTCTCTTTAGGTTTTATCCTAAAGACTGCAGCAGTTCTTTTCTTCGCTAGAAAATTTTGTTCTGTTTGAAGGTAAAGAAGGAAGAAAAAAGTCAGGTGGAAAACAAGGCCTGAGAATGCTTAAATTATTATTTTTTTTAGAATTTCTCTTTAGTTTTTATACAATCTTAAAACTTTTTATTAATTTCTTACTCATTTTTAAACATTTATCTTAGATGTAGTTTTAAAACTCTTATTAATTATAAATTAAAATTTCAGTTTTTTCTTTAGATGTTTTAAATTTTCAGTTAGACCTGGTGGTGGTGGCGCACGCCTTTAATCCCAGCCCTCAGGAGGCAGAGGCAGGTGGATCTCTGTGAGTTTGGGGCTAGCCTGGTCTACAGAGTGAGTTCCAGGACAGCCAAGGCTACACAGAGGAAAGTCTGTCTTGAAAAACCAAAAATAAATTTTCAGTTAAAGTAAGCTGTCCATTTGTAATCTTTATTTGTTGTTGACCAGGTCTCCCAATTCAGTGTGTGTGTGTGAAATCAAATATTCCCTATTTTGGGAAGCATAAAATCAAATTATCTTTAGTTATATTTATCCAGTTTTAAAATATTTGTAACTTGAATTTACACAGTTACCAAATGTAAGACACCCCAGTTAATTTTTTTTTCCTTTATAAGGGTTACTGTGGTCATGGTGTCTCTTCACAACAATAGAAACCCTCTTTCTAAGACCTCTTTCCATCTTCTGATATCTTCTCTAATTTCTTTCTTCAAAGACTTGTCATACAGGTCTTTCACTTGCTTAGTAAGAGTTACTCCAAGATATTTTATATTTTTTCTGGCTATTGTGAAAGGCATTATTTCCCTGATTTCTTCCTCAGCAGCCCATTTATTATTTGTATATAAGAAGGCTACTGATTTTTACCACAAGGACACTTGCTCAACTATGTTCATAGTGTCTTTATTCATAATATCCAGAACCTAGAAACAGCCTAGATGTCCCTCAACTGAAGAATGGATAAAGAAAATGTGGTACATTCACACAATGGAGTATTACTTAGCTGTTAAAAACAATGACATCATGAAATTTGAAGGCAAATTGATGGAACTAGAAAAAAATCATCCTGAGTGAGGTAACCCAGACTCAGAAAGACAAACATGGTATATACTCACTTATAAGTGAATATTAGCTGTAAAATAAAGGATAATTATGCTACAATCCACAGACACAGAGTCTAGGTAACAAGGAGGGCTCAAGGGCAGATGCTCAGATCTCCCTGGGAAGGGGAAATAGAAGAGATCTCCTGGGTGGACTGGTAGCAGGCAGGGATGGAAACAGGAGGGGTCAGGTTGAGCAGTGGATGGAGGGAAGAGCACTAAAAGATGGTTGGGGAGGGACATTTTCAGATCAGGTAGAAACCTCATGCAAGGGAAACTCCCAGGAATCTACAAGGATTACCCCAGCTAAGATTCCTAGCAATAGCAGATACACAGCCTGAACTGGCCATCTCCTGTGACTAGGCAAGACTTCTAGTGGAAGGATTGGAAAACAAACCCAGCCACATAACTTTGCACCTACAGTCTGTCCTGCCTATGGAATGTGCTGGGGAAAGGATGGCACCGAGATTGTAGAAGTGGCCAACCAGTGACTGGTCCAGCCTGAGACCCATGCCACAAGAGTGAGCCCACCCCTGACACTGCCTGGATGCCAGGACCCAGAGGTTAGATGGCCCAGAGACCTAGGTTAGAACCAAACATGATTAGAGGGGGAAAATGTCAATGTAATGCTGCCTAATGATATTCTGCTATACTCATAGATTGGTGCCTACCCCAATTGTCAGCAGAGAGCCTTCATCTAGTAACTGATGAAAACAGATGCAGAGACCCACAGACAAACCTTAGGCCAAGCTCGGGGAGTCCTGCTGAAGAGAGGGACTTTGATTGTATGAGCCAAAGGGGTCAAGGACATCACAAGAAAACCCACAGAACCAACTAACCTGGGCTTGTGGGAACTCACAGAGTCTGAATTGACAACCAGGGAGCCTGTATGGGACTGACCTAGACCCTCTGCATATATGTTACAGTTGTGTAGCTTGGTCTACTTGTGGGACTCCTAACAGTGGGAGTAGGTTCTGTCCCTAACACTTTGGCTGGCTTTTGGGAACCGATTCCTCATACTGGGTTGCCTTGGCCAGCCTTAATACAAGGAGAGGGGCTGAGTCCAACTGCAACTGGATATATCATGTTTTGTTGATACCCTTGGGAGGCCTGCCCCTTTCTGAACAGAAATGAAGGAGGAATGAATTGGGGGTAGGGGGCAGAGGGGAGTTTAAGAGAGGGAATGGGAGGGAAGAAGGCAGGGGAAACTGTGGTTGGGATGTAAAATAAATACATTTAATTAACTTTTTAAAAATTGAGCATATAATTAAAGCTTTCTTACAGTTTCAGAGGTTTAGCTCATTATCCTAATGATGGGGAGCAGCAGGCAGGCAGACATGGTAGCTGAGGGTTTTACATCCAGATCCAAAGGCAGCAGGAAGAGAGAGCCACTGGGCGTGGCTTGGACTTTTAAAACCGCAAAACCCACCCCCACTGACACATTTCCTCCAAGGTGGAGGCCGCACTTCCTAATCCTTTCAATTAGGTCCACTCCCTGATGACTGAGCATTCAGATATGTGAGCCTGTGGGGGCCACTCTCATTCAAACCACCACAGCCATCATAAGCCACCTACAGGAAAGAAGGAGAAAGGAATAGATTGGAGCTGGTGCCTTCTGGTTGGGAGCTTGCCCATCCTTTCCTACTGCTCTAGGGAAAGTGAAAGCAGGAGGAATGGAAGACAGGAATAGGTTCCATGATGAATCTTGGTAAGGAAAAAAGAAGTTGGAAGGCATTTTGTGCTTCTTTAACTTAAAGTTTTGTTCGTTTAGTTTTTGTGTGGGAGTATGCCATGTGTATAGGGGTGCCCACAAAGGCCAGAAGAGGGCATTGGATCTCCTGGAGCTGGAGTTACATACACGCTGTTGGTGCTGGGAACTGCTGGGTGCTGGAAGAGCAGCAAGCACTCTTCACTGCTGTGTCATCCCTCCAGCCCCCGAGTTAAAGCTCTTAAGAGAATACATATGTGTGTATGTGTGTGTTTGTATTCCTGGCTGGTGCTTACCAAATGTATTCTAAGCATAAATCAGAGTCCAGAGGACACCCATGGGATTTCCAGGTTCCCTATCCTGAACAAAGAATTTCACCACGGACACATGGTTAGTGATANAAATAGAAATCTTTTATTAAAAGAAAGAAAACTTCCCAAAATAGGAGTGTGCCCCCTCCTCAAGAACTGAGGAAAGTCCAACATCCAGCCCTTTGTGGGACANTCACAAAGCTTCTACCTTCTCTGGCAATAGGAAGTCACAAGGCTTTATTTGCACACACTATTTTGTTATGTGTAACCTATAGTTGGAAGGGTTCCCTCTCTTCCTCTGCCATTGGTTTTATCATCTGTCTTTCTATGCCTTATTCTCCTTCTTCTCTTAGAAGGAAATAAAGCTAAAGAGTTCCAAAGCAATTTGGGAAACTGTATTTTGCTTTAAAATTCTGATTTCTGCTATATTTACTTGTATCTGACATGAGGGACCACGTCTAAAGATACATTTATTTCATACCACTTCATTTTTGTACTGTTCAGCCAATTATTATTCTGCATAAAATATGTACAAGAACAGAGGCACATCCTTTGTGACAAGGTTATTAAATTCATAAGACTCAGATTCTGTAGCATCAAAATCAGATTAAGAACAGAGCAGTATGCCCTAAGGCTGTGGGCTTTTAGAGCAGGTTTTTGAATGTTCATTTCAGTACCACCACTATTGGTCACTGGGATGAATTGCCCAGCATCTCATAGGAGAGGTATCTACACCCATAGAGGGCAAGACTGCAAGCACTTCTTCAAAGACTCCACTTGTTATGAGGGCCAACAGTGGGAAAGCCAAAGCCAGGCTCTCAGTTCCCCAGTCAGGCCTCACACAGTAAAGAGGTTTCTGTTCCCCTTGTATGGAGATCACTGCTGACTTACAGGCTATTGCTAGTTCACCTTTATTCCAATGCCTTTGTTTGTTTTTCCTTTGTGGATTCTATATGGACATTACAAGGTTTAGACATTATTACCCTCCCTTCCCTTCCTTTGACTTCCTCTTAACTAGAGTGTTAAGTACCTACTGAGCAAACAGTGGTTTGTCTGTGTCTCCCCAAGGTAAACACTCTGTGAAGATGTGAAAGAGGCATTGTTAGGGTTTATGCAGCGGAGTACCTTGGCAGATCAGAGCCAAGGAATACTGCAGAAATCACACCACGCAACCGATCTCACACAAAAGACTTACTTGGGGGGGGGTGTGAAAGGCCATCCTGGAGTGGGGACAAGAGAGAGACAGACATACAGACAGAGCAAAAGAGCAGGCTGTGTTGGCAGGGAACTTATTAAAGGGTATGGATGTTGCATTTGGTGACTGGTGATGATGTGGCTGCTGGCACTGAGTTGCTGAAGCAGCCTGGGAGAACATCTGGTTTCTAACATTCCTCCCTTTGTTTGTTATAAAAGGTGAGGGAATAGGAAGGGGTGACTGATGAAGCAGGAATAGGGCGCCATGTTCTTTAGACTGCTTCCTGTGGTCTGGGGGACATCTTTGGGGACCCAAGAAAACTGGGATGCTGCCCAAGTCCTGAAAGAGCAGGCTAGTTCACTCACTGGCCAGGCTCTGTAAGACCATCACGGTTAGGGAAGTACAGGCAGCATCTGTGAGGCTGGACCGCCTGGAGCCACTTTGAAGCTGTCCAGGATGCAGATTTTGAGGGGCCACCTGGAGCTGGCAGATTGCTAGAACAGATATATATTAGGGACAGTGGGTAAAGTTTAGGAGGTTTAAAGGAAAATTTTTATCCATGATGTATATTTGAAACTTTTAGGCCCATGGTCCTGGTAGTTGGGGGAGGGGAGTCCTAAAACCAGGGAAAGCAGGAGGGGAGAGCCCACCCTCAGGAATAAGCAGAATAGGCAGGTGGGGAAACAGGCTGTTGACTACTTATTTTGGAGTCCATTTGACCCAAGAGAGGTGGATTCAAGTCAATTTCCTGAAATATACAAGAATTTTTAAGTTTAAAAAAAGAGATAAGTTGTAGATATGTTATCATTACCATTGTTTGTAATCTGTACTGAAATCCACCATGTAGAAAAGGCTGTAGACTCATACCTTTGAGTCACAGTAGAAGTTTGGGGACAGAAAATGATTTGGGGTTAAAAGTGTGAATACTTTTTCCTCTATCCAGAGAATTGGGTGTATATAGACTAGACAGGTGTTTTTAGCACAATGAGAAGCACTTTTTTCTTTTTCTTTTTTTTTATTAAAAAGATCTTCCACTCCTTTTACATATCAACCTCAGATCCCCCTCTCCTCCCTC
>LZPO01087269.1:145450-160198 GCA_001675575.1 Neotoma lepida | reverse complement strand
AAGAAAGAAATTATAAGGAAAAGGATATGATTGCTCCTAGGTGTGGTGGAGGAGAAGGTTTATTGTAGATAAAAGGGAGAGCACTGCCAGAGTCAGGGACATCTGGGAGAACCCAGAGTGAACATGACTAGGCTGAGTTAGGTCATGTGGGGAGAGGGGAGGAGGGAAGGGGAAGAGAAGGAACGAGGTACAATAGCCAGGAGGCCCAAAGATACTAAGACAGTGAGTAACCAAAATGTCTGGATTATACAGGAAAAAATCTCTGGAGGAATGAGCAGCCTAGCTGCCTGGGCTGGAGAGTTCAGGGACAGGGGCAGAGTGTGCCAGCCAGGAGGACCCTGTAATACATAGGGGCTAAGGGATGCAGGGAGAACCTTGTGGCCAGGTCCACTTTGATATATGTTAAATAGTCACCTTGCCCGGCCCGTTTGTCCCAGGTTTGCAACTGGACATTTCTTTTAAAGTCCAAATTAAAGGTGCAGCTCTGGCTGTGGATCATAAGCATTAGCTTTGAAATCCTGACACTGTTGAAGAAGATGTGGAAACTGTAAGAGACATTTCACCGAGGTGTGGTCCCCAAAGAAGCACATTATTAGCTCCCCAGCCATTTAGAGTAAAAGCTGAGCAGACCGTGGCCACATCCCAGTGCTGTGTGCTGAAGCTTCTGGTCTCCCACTTTTCTTTGACTTATCCCGTTTGGAATTGTAAGACCAATTTAACTCTTTCTTCTCTAAGTTGCCTTGGTCACGGTGTTTTACAACAGCAATAGGAAAGTAGCTAATACAGAATAGTTGTGTGTTTGTATGTCAAGCTGACAAGGACTCAGTTGTACTGGTTTGTTTTTGTCAACTTGACACAAACCTAGACATATCTGGGAAGAGGAAATCTTTTTCTTGTTTTGTTTTTTCAAGACAGGGTTTCTCTGTGTAGCCCTTGCTGTCCTGGAACTCACTCTGTAGACCAGGCTGGCCTCAAACTCAGAGATCTGCCTGCCTCTGCCTCCTGAGTGAGGGGATTAAAGGTGTGCGCCATCACCACATGGCTGGAAGAGGAAATCTTAATTGAGAAAATGCCTCCATCACGCAGGCCTGCAGGAAAGTCTGTAGAGTATTGTCTTGATTAATGATTGACATGGGAGGGCCCAGCTCACTGTGGGTCACCCTGGACAGGCGACCCTGAGTTGTATAAGAAAGCAAGCCAGTGAGGGGCTCTCCTCTATGCCTTCGGCTTCAGCTCCTGCCTCCAGATTCCGATCTTAAATTCCTGCCCTGACTTCCCTCACCAATAGCGTGGGACCTGAAAACTGTAAGCTGAAATAAACTCTTCACTCTCCAAGCTGCTTTTGGTCACGATGCTTTATCTCAGCAATAAAAACTCGGAGACAGAGTCTCTTACCAAGAAGCCCAGAGTGGGTGGCCTCAAATTCTGGATTATCCTGCTTCACTCCTAAGTGCGGAGATCACAGACATGGGCCACCACACCCGACAAACTTCGGTGTGTTTAGTCTGAACATGATGGTGGGAAGTATAATCATAAGCAGGGCTAAAGTCATAAACCCGAGGAACAAAGACAATGATAGAAACCAGGAGCTCACAGAAGGGATCGCAGGCTGAGTCCTGGAAACTGAGTCACTTCAGGATGGGGTGGCGGAGTGGTGAAGGGTAAGGGATCCTTGTCAGAACAGGGCCAAAGAATGACATGTGGTGAGCAATGCCTTGGGGAACTGCGAGAGAGGCTCCAGCAAAAAAAGCAGAGGGCCTTTTACCCCAAGTGCATATTGTTCCCTGGATTGTTCTTGGACATGATTTTGTGCCTCCTGAGACAAATATTTGCGTTCAGTTTAAAGGACATGTCTGTTCTTGTTGGATATCTGAGAATAGCTGTAGAACCCAACCTGAAAAGTGAGAGGATCTGCTGAGTGCCGTCCTCATTGTGCTCTGAATCTGGATACGGCCTTCTGCCTTGCTCTCATGCTTTCCCAGATACAATCTATAGCACGAGACAGGCAATTGTATTTAAACTGGTCTGTCCTGAGAAAGTTCTGGGAAAGGGCTGCTCTGTTAATATTTAATATGTGTTTGCTGGTATTTAATTTACATGTTTTTCTAATCATATATTTCTGAACTCAAACAACCTTCCTTGGATCATTGCTTTCTTTGTTCCATTCCTGTATAAAAACAAAACAAAACAAAACAAAAAACCACTGAAGTAAGGTTGTCTACAGCCTTAGACTAGTCAGCCTCATCCTTTCAGGTCCTCAGATCCCAGGTCTGCCAGTTACAGATCTGCATAAGGCTGTGAAAGTTATCAGACCCTCAATTTAAAGAGATTCCAGCCACTTAGAGGAAAGCCTGGAGAGACCCAGTGGCTGAGCAAGGTATGGCTGTCAGCAGAGCCAGCTACATGGTTGACATGAAGCAGGGCTCAGCACACAGCTGGAGCCCACAGGCATTAATCCTGTCAGGTCACCTTCTGTTAGAGACATCATTTCCTTGTTGTGCATGTGAAAACCTGGCCTAGGATCCTGGTCCTCCACCAAAGACCTATGTGATTGTGGCCAAATGACTTAACAAATATTTAAATTCTGTGTCTGTGAAATATAGGTTTGGTACTCTGTAGCATAAATCCAATGGTGGCTTCCTTGTATTGCTGTCATAAGATTACCTGGTCCAGGACTGTTGCATACATTATAACTTCTGGGCAGACACAAGGAGTCAGCCCCTGCCCCTGATCCTTCTCACTGATCCGTGCAGCTTAGAACAAACACCAGGGGCTGGCCTGTGCCCACAACACCTGTTTGTATTGGAAGTAGTAAGAAGTAAGGCTCTTATTACACTCTTCTCTTTCACACTAAGGTGTGGCAGAACAGACAGGGGACCTAGGCTTTCCACACCACCTGCTATAAGGAAGAAGGGTAGGAAAGAATGGGGTTGGGCTGGCTTTAATCTCCCCTCTGAAGAGAGCATATGTCTTCAAAGCAACTTTCCCCAAACCTTTGCCTGCATCAGTTCTGGCCACTCCAGAAACTTCTTACAGAGGTTCTAACTGTTTATCTTAAAGTCTTCACTTTATTCTAATAACCTTACACCCAGGAATCCTTCTTTCCACCTTACTGTCAAATTTCAAAGAAGACATTTCTTTTGAGAAGAGTTTCCAAGGAGCTTAAAGAAAATGGGTCCAAATACAGTCAGGTACCCAGGGAAGGCCTGAAAAATGGTGGGCCCTGGTTCTGGAGAGGGATGTGGTTGAATCCCTTCCTGGGACTGTTCTTGCCCAGATCTAACTGGTGCTCCAACCCCTTCAGAACTTCACCCTTCTATGAAGTTTCCAGTAAGTCTTTAGACTTCCCTGCCCTTCTAGACACAGCCTGTTAGAAAACTTTGCTTTGCACCCCCTCCCCACTGCCTCCCCCACTCCCCCTGCTCCCAACCCTCACTCATGTAGACCCTCAGGGAAGTCACCAGGCATGAAGACACCTATGCTTCTACTCTGAGAGCCCCTACCTACTTAAGCCTCAGCACTCACCCCCTCCCCAAGGCCTTCTGTTATCTCCCCTTGTTAACCTTGCCTCCAGTATAGGCTGAGAGCAGACTCATGAGTATAGATAAGGACTTGTGAAANTTTTCAAAGAATCAGGTCCAAGTCCCATTACGACATTCAAGGCCCTTCTCCCCAGCCCTCTCAACTTTATGTCTTCAGGCCTAATGCTNCTCCATCCACGGTACAGCTTGAGTACCTCACAGGCATGCTCCCCTGCCCAGTGCCTTCTCTTCTACACCTCTCCTTGTCTGTTGTGGGGACCTCTTATCATCTTCAGACCTCAGTGTGATTGGTTAAATATCACCGTGAATTTCTGGAACTCTCGACCCCATTCATCTGGGGTGCTCTTACGACACTCTGATCAATAAGGTGTTTAGAATGTCTTTATGCAAGTTCCAGAGCCCTGAGACCACTATGTCATGAAATCCAGCAGTCCCAGCTGAGCCAGTATATATATGAACAGTTTACGTGTGTGTGTGTGTGTGTGTGTGTGTGTGTGTGTGTACATGTGCAGGGGCACATGCAGACCAGAGGAGGACATAAGGTGTCCCACCTTATGTCCCACAGAGTTTCCCACCATTAACCTGGCTCTGGCTAGCAAGCCCCCAGTTACTCTTGTCTCTGTCTCCCCAGAGCTGGGATTATGGGTATGCACCACCATGGCTGGCTTCCTACAAGGGTTCTAGGGATCAGAACTCAGGCCCTCATGCTTACATGGCAAGTGCTTTTCCTACTGAGCTATCTCCCAAGCCGCCAGCAACTTATCCAATAAAGACTTTAAAGAATATTCTGTTGACAGCAGGTCCCACACCTGGAGTGGTTCTAATCTAGCAGGGAACCCTCACTGTGACCATCAGCATTAAGATGATTGTTCTTCCTATCTTCCTTCCTACCCTTCCTATTTTGCTGTAATCCCTCAAAGAATATACAGCAAAAGGTGGGTAGAGGGGGCAGAGAAGAGTCTCCCAGAGGAGGCAATACCCAAGCTTGATCTGAAGAGCAATCAGACAGTTACAAGGACTAAAGAAACTTGTGGTTACCTTCACCCTACCCCTGAGGAGGAGGAGTGATGGCCTGGATTGGTTGAATTCNAGAATACTGAACTAAGCCACTGTCACAAGGGTGAAAGCCAGTGTGTAGCAAGAGTTGTGCCAGTCTGGGATGGTACAGGACTGATTCTCGTCTCTCAAACACACAAGGTAAGATGGGGCAGGGTAGGGTCTTCTTAATGAGAAGGAATGTATTTATTTATTTATTTATTTGCATGTATATGGGGGAGGGAGGAAGAGAGAGAGAGGGAGAGAGAGAGAGAGGGAGGGAAGGAGAGAGAGAGAGAGAGAGAGCGCATATGGAGGTGAGAGGATGACTTACAGGAGTTAGTTCTCTCCTGTCCTGGGGATCAAACTTTGGTTGTCAGGCTTGGCAGCAGGACCATACTGAACCATCTAGCCAAACCTCAGGGTTATTCTTTGGGGGAATTAATTGTACTCTCCTCTCACTCCACTCTCTTCTCAGAAGAAAACTGTACACCCCATGCATCCCCGTGGGGTGCTGGGGAGAGGGCAGACACCAAGAGATAGCAAAAGTTACTTTGCTTGTCATGTCTTCTGTTCAGTTACTCCCCCAGGAACACTCTGGGGTGCTGCAGGGGGGCTGGATTGTGACCCTGACATCTGGGTGGGAAATAGCCAAAGTAGTTCTTTGGAAAGAAAAGGGTGAACTCTTAGCAGAGAGGACTGTATTCCAAGTGTAGAGTAGTAAGCAGTGAGCTGCAGCCAGAGGACCACAAAGCACCAGGGGAAGGACGGAGTCCCTCCTTCAGAGGATGGCTAGCCTGGCTCCAGGAGGGTGCATCTATTAGCGCTAAGGTTNCTGTGGCGCTTAACCTGTGGCAGACATGCGCCTAAGTACTTCCTCACATCAACTCACAGCATGAGCTACTGAGACAACCTGCCCAGTCCCACAGATAAGGCTCAAGAGACAGACTGTCCTCTTTCATGCAAGCTCAGTAGCCACAGCACCAAGGAGTCAGATCTGTTGACCTGGACTTACCAGGAAGTGACCTCAAGGAGCTGGTACTGAAGCTGAGTCCAAGCTGAGACAAGGGAGCAGGGCCGCTGGAGACCAGCAGAGCTTTAGGTATAGGGGCTTCCGGCAAATGGAGGAGCAGTTTGAGAAAAAGGAGATCCAGCAAAAAGGATTGAAGAGCGGACACTTAGTGTCAAGTCCGAGCCAAGTGAGAGGTTGTACATCCTAGCACAGAGAGCCAGCTCCGCCCTCAAAAAGGGCCTGCCCTTCCCTGCACACTATTTCTACACTGAAAGCTGGCTATGCTCCAGGGTCTTCGGACTTACCAGAGGAAATGTGCTCTTCTTTGAAATCAGATGATTTACTGATTCATGAGAAATTTTTTTCTTTCTCAATGCCTCAAAACAAACAAAAAAGCAAACAAACCAAAAACCAATCCTGCTATGTATAGTCCAGGCTGTCTCAGCCTCCTGAATGTGGGTTACAGGCATGAGGACCCAACACATCTGCTTTAGAGAAATGCTTTTAAATTATGTTTTAAGATGAGAGTGGTAGTAGATGCCTGTAGCCCAGCACCAGGGAGATGAAGCCAGGGAGACTGGAAGTTCAAAGCTAGCCTAAGCCATATGAAACCGTGTCTCAAAAATACTAAAATAATCCAGGCTTGCTGGTGCATGCCTTAAATCCCAGATCTTTGTGAGTTTTAGGCCAGCTTTGTCTACATAGTGAGTTTCAGGCCAGCTTTGTCTACATAGTGAGTTTCAGGCCAGGCAGTCTCAAAAAAAATAAAAGTAAACATAAAATATAATAGTTTAGCATTTGTATGGCATTTTAGCATTTGTATGATTATTTTATCTCACCGAGAGATGTGGTTACTGTTTTTCAGGAAGGAAACTCAAACATTGGAGGTTAATTAACTCATGGAAAGAGCTGAGACTCAAGCCCAGCTATTTAGACTCCAAATACTATGTTCATTCCTATTTTATCTTTTGGCATCCATGGTCTCTTAATGTCTGCATAACCTCTGTCCAGGACCTTCTAACTTTCATAGTCTCCATTGAGAAGTCGGGTGTTATTCTGATGGGTCTGCCGTTATATGTTACTTGGCCTTTTTCCTTTNCAGCTCTTAATATTTTTTCTTTATTCTGTATGTTTAGTGGTTTGATTATTATATGGCGAGGGGATTTTTTTTTGATCCAGCCTATTTGGTGTTCTGTAAGCTTCTTGTATCTTCATGGGTATTTCTTTCTATAGGTTGGGGAAGTTTTCCTCTATGATTTTGTTGAATATATTTTCTGTGCCTTTGAGTTGGTATTCTTCTCCTTCTATCCCTATTATTCTTAGGTTTGGTCTTTTCATGGTGTCCCAAATCTCCTGGACGTTTTGTGTTATGACGTTTTTGGCTTTAGTGTTTTCTTTGACTGACGATTCTATTTTGTCTATTTCGTCTTCAACGTCAGAGATTCTCTGTTCCATCTCTTGTATTCTGTTGGTTATGCTTGCATCTGTAGTTCCTGTTCATCTAGTCAGATTTTCTATTTCCAACACTCCCTCAGTTTGTGTTTNCTTTATTGTCTCAATTTCAATTTTCATATCTTGAACTGTTTCCTTCATTTGTTTAATTGCTTTTTCTTGGTTTTCTTTGATTTCTTCCAATTTTTTGTTTGTTTTTTCTTCCATTTCTTTAAGGGAATTTTTCATTTCCTCTTTAAGGGCCTCTATCATCCTCTTAAAGTCATTTTTAGGATTGATTTCTTCTGCTTCTTCTGTGTCGGTGTGTTAAGGTCTTGCAGGTGTAGAACCATTAGGTTCTGAATGGTGTCATATGGGTCTTTATGTTGTTGCCTGTATTTTTGCACTGTCGTCTATTCATCTCTTCCTCTGCTCGGTGCAGGCAGTGTCTGTGTCTGAGTGTGCCTCTTCTGTTCCGATTGATAGTCTTGGTCCACTAGGAGTTCTTGGTCAAATCCGTGCTGATGGGTTCTGTTTCTCTGGGAGCAGCTTAGTCCAATAGGTGATAGTGGGTTCTGTCTCAGGGAGCAGCTGATCCTAATCAATGTAGGGTGGACTTATAGCTCTAGTGGTTGTTGTCGTCACATGAGATGGTTTTCTTGATTTGGGGGCAGGGAAAGAGGCCGCTGTCCTGTCCTTGGGGCTCCAATGGCTGTTCCCAGTCAGTGCAGGGTGGGCTTATGACTCTGGTGGTTGCTGGGGTCATTGTGGGTGGTTTTCTTGGAGAAAGTTCAGGGACAGGCAGCTGCCCGGTCCCTGGGGCTCCAATAGTTTNGGGGGAGGGGCACGTAATGAGCCTGCGGAGCCTAGGGGTTAGAGATCTGGTCTGCAGTCCAGAGATGGGGTCTTACCTGTTCCCATTCAGTGCAGGGTGTTTGATTCTGGTAATCTGGTTCAGTGGCTGGACGATTCCTTCTCTTGTGTTCTCAGGTCGCTCTCTGCTCTCTGGCCAACTCTTCAGCTGATCTTGTTTNCCCAGATTGTAGATCTGAGACCTCTCCCAAATGGATCTCAGCTGACCAGATTGATCAGTAGGGCAATTTCACCAACCCCTCCAAGTTGTTGGGCTCCACACCTTAGGCAGCTGGATTCCGGGTGCAGCCTCGGGCCTAGTGCTCAGGTCGGGTCTGGTGGCGTCCCACAGTGATGGCTCCTTCCTATTTTATCTTTTATTCATGAAAAAGTCTTTATAGGCTGCCAGAGTAGCTCAGTTGGTAGAGTGCTTGCCCAGCATGTAGGAAACAGTGGGTTCCAATCCCAGTACTACATACTCTGGGCATTGTGGCTTATGCCTGTAACTCCAGCACTTGGGAGGTAAGAGGCAGGGGATCAGAAGTTCAAGATTATCGTTGGATACATAATGGGTTTGAAGGTCGGGCTGGAGTACATAAGACCTTGTCAGAAGGAGAGGGGGATGGGGAGAATGAAGGAAGAGGGGAGGGGGGGCAGAAAGGGAGAAAGAAAAAAAGCAAATAAATAAATAAAATAAAATCACTGACCCAAACTTGCCAGATGTAGGAGTATGCAGGAGTAGCTGGGACAGTTACATGGGTACAGCGTGTCACATCCCTCCTCTAGTNCACCAACACTGAGCAAAACAGTGGAAATCTGTAGCTGGCCTTTCTAACCGTGGCCACTTGTGTGTGCACAGCCCTCCTCTTGTCACCTAACTAACTGCTGCCACTCTGCTCTGAGCACCTGCTCTATGCTCACTCTGAGCCAGACACTGGATGGCCTGTAATACACAAGTACTAGAGCACAGTCCATCCCTGTAAACACTAGTAGTGAGTCTTTCTCTGTCCCTCCAGCCAGCTCCCAAATCATGACACAGAGACTTATTATCAATTATGAAAGCTCGGCATATAGCTTAGGCTTGTTTCTAACTCGTTCTTATAACTTAAGCCATTTCTATTAATTTATGTGCTGCCATGTGGCTGATGGCTTGTTACCTCATCCCTACATGTCATGCTTCCTCTATGTCTGGCTGGTGACTCTGCCTTTATTTTCAGCATCCTCTGTGCCCCCAAAACCCTGCCTAGCTATTGGCTGTTCAGCTTTTTATTAAACCAACCCGAGTGACACATCTTCACGGTGTACNAAAGATTATTCCACACAAATATCTAGCATTGCAAGCTACTGTCCAAAAATATATGATGAGCACATGTTCTAAAACATTCTTTTGCATTTGACAATCATACTAGCTAACATTCACTGAACACTTACCATGTGCTAAGTACTAGCCTAAGATATTGTTTTCCCTTCAGCTTTTAAAAATCATTTATTTTTGTCATTATTGTTTAAGGTTATTTGTGATATACATGCATGGGTATAGAGGTCAGAGGGCAATCTCTGGGAGTCATTTCTCTCTTTACAACATGTAGATACCAGGGAGCTAACTCAGATCATCTCGGGCTTAGCAGCAAGCACCTTAATCCACTAAGCCATTTCCCTGGCCNTCTTTGAGTCTCACTATATAGCCTCGGCTGCTCTGAACTCATGATCACCCTGCTCAGCCTTTGAGTCTGGGATTATAGGTATGAACTCCCTTCCCTGACTTCTGTGCTGAATTCTTTATACACATTGCTATTTACTTGTCACTAAAAGTCCTAAGAGAGCCAGGTATGTAACTCAGTGGCACTGCACTTGCTCAGTGTGCACAAAGCCTTCGGTTTGATTTCCCAATACCAGACACACCAAAAGAGAAAAGCAAGAACAAAACAAAACAAAACTCTTCAGAGGAGCGGGTGTCGTAGCATATACCCATAATTTCAAAACTTAGAATGCTGAGGCAAGAAGATCCAGAGTTTGAAACCTAGACTACAGAGTGAGACTATGTCTCAAATAAAAATAAAAATAAAAACTTTTGAGGGCTAGGTATGAGATAAGCCTATGTCTGCTTGCTTACCCGTGCAAGGGAAAGCAGCAGAAACAGGATTTGAACCCTAGTAAGCAGCATTTAGCACAGTACACCATACCCTCAGCAAAGAACACAGATTCCAGCTAGAAGGGGAGATAAAGGGAGTGACTGACAGTTTGCTTGCTCTCCTTTGACCCCCACTGAAGCTTTCTCAAGGCTTTACTACTTCAAGTGTACCACAAAATGAGTAATTAAGGTAGGAGAGATCAGTGCAGGTAGCAAATGGCACAGGACAAAATTTCAGGGCAGGAAGAGGCATAGCAGGTGCNCAGGCCAGGTGGCTAGTGAGAGAGCAAGATGGTGTGTACCCTTACTGTTCATAGTTTACCCCGGTTGCTTAAACAGGGAGTGGCATCCGGCCATTCCTGTAATCCTAGCACTAGAAGGTAAAGGAAAATGTCTTATTTGGTGCTATTATTGCTGTGAAGAAACACCATAACCAAAGCAAATTGAGGAGGAAAGGATTTGTTTGGCNTACATATCCTGAATAGTCAGTCCACTGAGGGAAGCCAAGGCAGGAACTCAAAGGACAAGATCCCAGAGGTAGGAGATGATGAAGAGGCCATGGACGGGTGCCACTTACACTGGCCTGCTCAGCCTGCTTTCTTATAGAACTCAAGACCACCAGCTCAGAGATGGCACCACCCACAATGGGCTGGGCCCTCCCCCATTGAAAATGCCCTACAGCTGGATCTTAGGGAGGGATTTTCTCAATTGAGGTTCCCTCTTTTCAGATAACTCTAGCTTGTGTCAAATTGACATAAAACTAGCCAGGACAGAAGAGAATCAGAAGTTAAAGGTTATCATCTTTGACTACATTTGGTGTTTGAGGCTAGCATGAGCTATATAAGATCCTTGTATACAAAATAAATACACACACACAAAAGCAAAACAAAACAAAACAAAAAAAATCGATAGTGCTGTGTGCCAGTGCCAACATGCACATGTAAGTAGGGAAAAGGTTAAAGATGTGAAATTTTCTGGCAGGACTTGAGGACATATGAGAAGGCTACATGCAAGAAAGGGCCTGATCTTGACAACAAATGCCAACAGGTAGACACAGAACCATGTATAGCCGNAGGATACCAAAGTCATAATCTGATACCATTCAGTGGCCACGGGATGCTCAATTCTCACCACACTCCTGGAGAACGGTAATATAATCCTTGGTTACAGATGAGAACATCAGGGCCAGAGATCTGACTGGCTTCATTGTGGTGCAGTTCCAAGCAGTGACCAACAAATGGAGTTTAGTTCATGCCCTGGCCTCATGCCCCCTTGATCAGCTACATGGAGTTTCTTTACCAGAAGCTGAATCTAGACCCAAGCAAAGCAGTATATGCTCCACTATATCGTTCTCCCAGCCAGCNCTGCATCCAGCTGGACAGAGCTGGAGAGGATAAGAGAAATGTAGGATGCAGAATCAGCAGAGTGTGGGGAGGAGACACACCCTGAGGAAGGCAGGGCAGAGATGTGGGGCTTCTGGTTGAGCAAATGNGTGAACAGTGGTACCACTGACAGAGAAAGGGCTGGATGGCAACTCACAGCAAGATGGAGACTGACTTTGAACATGTGTCTGCCATCCTGGGTGGCATCTAGGAGGGTGTGTATCAGAATGATGAACACAGCTGTGAAGGTGAAAGCTCTCTCAACTGTGGGAGACCTACAATGCTCACTGTCTTCAGGAATCCCTTGTTCTGTTTTGGTTCAGNGATTCTCCAGTCTCAGCCTCTCTGAANGCCAGGATTACAGGTTTGAGTCAGTACCTAGTTTTTGTAGTGCTGGGTACCAAACCAGGACCTCCTTCATGCTAGACAACACAAACTGCACCAAGCCCTTTAGTTTTGGTTTTTTGTTTTTGTTTTTGTTTTTGTTTTGTTTTGGTTGATTAGTTGGTTGTTTTGTTTTTTTGAAACAAGGGCTCATGTAACCCAGTTTGGCCTTGAACTCATTATGTAGCTGAAGAAGACCCCGAACTCTGGATCCTCTGCTCTTCCATCTCTTGTGTGCCGATAGACTAAAAGGCATGCTTTAGTCTCAGCTGAATTTAGCATCTTAGCAGAGTTGAGAAAGGACTGAGCTGGATTCTGGGAGAGACATATGGAGACAGAGAGGCATCCCACTGGTATCAAAAATTCCTGGCTCATCTGTGACTTGCCCCCTTCTGCCCCCCCCCCACCCTCAGATGACTTTGCCCAGCCGCAGGTCCAAGAATCCCAAGACACTGGCTTTCCTACTAGTAGGTGTGACTTTCGTGGTGATGCACCAGTGGCTCCTTCAAGAATCCACGCAGGAGAAAGCTGAGGGCCCCACCGCTGCTCCCTGGTCTTCCGTAGCTGTGGTGCAGCTGCTGCCACGCCTCCTGACGCCTCCGTGCGTGGCCAACGCCTCTGTGAACCTCACCGCCGGCTTCCAGAAGCTGCCCGCTCGGATCCAAGACTTTCTACGCTATCGTCACTGCCGCCGCTTCCCACAGCTGTGGGATGCGCCCCACAAGTGCGCGGGCCGCCGCGGTGTCTTCCTGCTGCTGGCCGTGAAGTCGTCNCCCGCGCACTTCGAGCGGCGCGAACTGATCCGGCGCACGTGGGGCCAGGAGCGCAGCTACAGTGGGCGGCAGGTGCGTCGCCTCTTTCTGCTAGGGACCTCCCCTCCCGAAGAGGCGGCGCGCGAGCCTCAGCTGGCGAATCTGCTGAGCCTGGAGGCTCGGGAGCACGGTGACGTGCTGCAGTGGGACTTCAAGGACACTTTTCTCAACCTCTCGCTTAAGCACCTACACCTGCTCGATTGGACAGCGGAGCGCTGCCCCGGCGCCAGCTTCCTGCTCAGCTGCGACGACGACGTCTTCGTGCACACGGCCAACGTGCTGCACTTCCTGGAGACACAGTCGCCGGAGCGCCACCTCTTTGCCGGGCAGCTCATGGCCGGTTCTGTGCCCATCCGCGACAGCAGGAGCAAGTATTTCGTGCCCCCGCAGCTCTTCCTGGGCAAGGCCTACCCAGTGTACTGCAGCGGCGGCGGCTTCCTTCTGTCCGGCCGTACAGCCCGCGATCTGCGCAGCGCGGCGCGCTATGTTCCGCTTTTCCCCATCGACGACGCCTACATGGGCATGTGTCTGCAGCAGGCCGGCCTGGCGCCCAGCAGCCATGAGGGCATCCGGCCCTTCGGCGTGCGAATGCCCGGTGCGCAACGCTCGTCCTTCGACCCCTGCGTGTACCGCGAGCTCCTGCTGGTGCACCGCTTCGCGCCCTATGAGATGCTGCTCATGTGGAAGGCGCTGCACAACCCGGAGCTGCACTGTAGCCACAGACACGATGGAAGGTCTCCCACGGCCAGAAAGCTTGGGAGCTGAGAGTGCGTCTTCTGATCTGAACCCTGATGCCCACTGATGTCACCTTGAGGGCAGATCTGGAAAGCATTATATCCTAGTGCGTGTTCCTGGCCTCAACTTCAGGGGTTCTTGGTCAGGGGTGTCTTCAGACGAATAGGTGTGTTTTTCATATTTTAAGCCGACTCCAACGCCTCTGGGCTGGGAATATCTGTTCATCCTCACACACCAGCCTNCCAGAGCACCTGTCTTCCATCCTCCGTCCACAGTGGGCAGCAGGATAGGCTGCCAAGATCCATGTCAGCTGTCAAGCGCAGCGCAATTATGAATTGTCATTTCCACTGTTTCCTCTATCAANGAGTGGAGCTCCCAGAAGACAGCTTACACTCGGAACTAAGGGGCGTCTGGCAGTCTTGCTTCCCCCAANCTCCAGGACTCTCGTGAGGTCAAAGTGCCAGTGAAGCTCNTTTAGGGGAACAGCGGAGGCACGGTCGCGGCCACCTTTCTGCAGCCCTGACTGTGAACTCCTAGTAGCTACAGCNTTGCTTCCTCAATGCTTTAGAAAATGCATGGCTGAGTGGACGGTGGCCATCTGCCCCAATGGTGTGGAGTATATCTGTGAGAACATTGTATTAGTTTCCTGTCNCTGCTGTAACAAATTAACAAATTCTCACCAACTTTCTCACCAAGCCTAGGGACAAGCCCACTTATCCTGTAGTCTCTGACAACACAGGTCTCCTTAGGCTAAAGTCATAAAACTGCCTTACTTACTTCCTGGGTAGCCCAGGGGAGAACACACACAGTTTATTCCCTCACTTTGGAACCAGCAATGCTACATTTCTCTACGGCCAAATTTCTCCCTGACTATTCTTTCTCCTCCATNCACTGTTCTCCTTCCCTGGAGCTAAAACCCGGGTTCACCTGGCTTAGTTTGCCATCTGTTTGTTTGTTAAGACAAAGTCTCAGGTAGCCCAGGCTGCCCTGAAACTTGCTGTGCAGTCAAGCATGACCTTGGATTCTGGAGCCTCTTGCTTTCACCTCCCAAAAGGTGGATTGCAGGTTTATCTCCACACCCCGTTGTAAAGCCAGCTCACTAGCAATACCATAGTTCATCTTGTCATTCACATGTGACCTATTTTAGTCACATCTTATTTAGACAANATCTTGTCATTGACATGTAACCTAATTTAGTCACAGGTTCCAGAGATTAGGGCGTGGGCATCCTTGGAGGACCATTGGTTCTGTCTACCATAATGCTAGTCAGTATATGTGAGAATAATAATGAAAGAAATGAACACGTNACAAACATGCTTTCTTCTCAACAAATGGTCCTGATGCCAGCTCTTACTGTGGACAATTGGGCATCATTAATCTCAAATTTCCTGCTTTGGAGCCTTGTTCTCAGTTCCCTGGAAGAAGGTTGTCT
>LZPO01087269.1:126156-145229 GCA_001675575.1 Neotoma lepida | reverse complement strand
CATGAAATAAAAATAAATAAATAATTTTTAGAAAGATTCCGGCCTTTCGTAGCTTAGAAAGGTGGGAAAAGCCGTAGATTTGGATCCGCTGTGTGACCCTGGGGGCCTGGCCACTCATCTCTGAAGATGAGTTGCTCTGGTGTCCACGAACAGGAAAGGCACTGGGTTCAGGGAGCCCTGGCACCACCCAAGTCACCTGGAGAATCAGGCGTGTCGGGTGCCTCCTCCAGGCCCGTGCACCGCCAGGGGGCGCGCCTGCCACACAGTGCATCTCTCCTTCCAACTGGCGTCCCGGGAGGCAAGGAGCTCCGGGCGTGGTTACATCAGCGACTAGGGAGCTGGACCAGACCTCCTGTCACCCGCTCTCACTCTGCACCCAGCCGCCTCGGTGAGAGGCTGCCCTCGGGTGTCCCGACTCCTTTGAAAAGTCCAGCATACGCTGACTTCCCATGGACCCCAGGAGTTGGGAAAAGAAAGATGTTCTTGACTCACNACGGTAGATCCAAAAATCCAACGTAAATATGATAGCGACTAGAGGGGTGTAGGAATACATGACCAAACCCCCAACACTCCGGAAAATAGTTNTGAGCCTGGGCTAAACCTACTACATCAAGACCCTGTTGTCTCAAAAGGAGGAGAAAAAAAGTGTGTGTGGAGGAGGAGGGGATTCCCTCTTGATATAAGGTCTTATGTAACCTAGGCTTTGCCTGGAAGGCTCATNTTGAGTTGAGGATGGCCTTGAAATATTGGTTTTCTGCCACTAGCTCCCAGATCCTGGGATTATAAACCAGCCTCACCTTAACCAGCCCCACTATTATTATTATTATTATTATTATTATTATTATTATTATTATTATTATTATCATTTGTTTTTTCATTACAAGATTTCTCTATGTGACAGCTCTGGCTGTCCTGGAACTCGCTCTGTAGACCAGGCTGGACTCAAACTCACAGAGTTCCACCTGACTCTGCCTCCCGAGTGCTGTGATTAAAGGTGTGCACTACCACTGCCCAGACCCAAGTTATTTTTTAAAGTTTCAGAAGTTGGTGCTGGAAAGATGGCTGAGCTGGTAAAGACACTGCTGCCAAGCTTGATGGTGTGAGTCCAGTCATCCAGACGCATAAACACAAAAAGAAAGGCATGGGTTTTGTTTGTTTTGCTTTTTGTTTTGGTTTTAGAAGGGACATGAGTGAAGGCTCTGGTTAAGAGGTCTTACTGCCCTTGCAGACTAGGGTTCAGTTCCCAGAACCCATATGGTGGCTCAAAAATCATCTGGAATTCCAGTTCCTGGGATCCAGTGCCCTCTGCTGGCCTTTGGGGTCACTAATCAGACAGTTTTTTAAAGGTTTTTTTGTTTGNTTGGTTTTTGTTTTTTTAGCCTCAGATGTTTACAGTGAAATCAAATTCCAAATTAACTTCCTCTTTTAAAAGTTATTTATTTATTTAAGACATGGTTTCATGAAGCCCAGGCTTGCCCACAGCTGGCTGCATGGCTGAAGATGGCCCTGAATTCCTGATCTCCTGGCCCAGACTTTCAAGTGTTGCTTCTTCTCAGCATGCCAGGCTGAATTCCTTCTTTCTGTAAGGATGTCACCTACTTCCTCTATCCCGAAATAAAATTCTTACATGATTTAATCACACATATTTTCAAAAAGATCAATATATTGCTTAATTTTATATAAAATTTAAACAAAAGAAAAACATTAAAATAAGTATAGCTTGGGCATAACAAAAATCTTCTCTACACATTTCCAAATATTCCTGTAGGGGATAGAATGCCTTCATGAGAACTGTTAGGCCACACACAGAAAACCCTCAAGATAGATAACTGATTAAGTTAGTGAAAAAATACACCCTTTTCCAGATGCAAATCAATATAGTTTCTATAACAAGCAGTCAAGAAAAGCTTGCTAGTATTTTGTTGATATTGTTTTGTTTTGATTTCATTTGTTTATTTGTTTGAGACAGAGTCTTTCCCTGTTGCCCAGGCTGGTCTCAAACTCATGCTTTGTAATCTCAGCACTCAAGCTGAGGCAGGAGGATTGCCTGAGTTCTAGGCCAGCCTAAACTACAGAGCAAGTCTTCAAAAACAAAACAAAACACTGTTAAAATATCAGTATAATAGAAACCAAAAGGCACTCNGGACTGACTATGGAAAGACATGTACAAAAACAGTAATATGTTTTAAGATGTTTTTAAATATGTAAATTAATGTCGAGACAACNTGTCATCAAGTTACAGCTAAACCTCTGATTCACTGGATTCTCATCACCAGAAACAGGGACTGTTATGGTCTCCATTTGGCAGAGGTGAGGACTGACACCCAGGTAGGGAGAAGACTTCTTCAAGATCACAAAGGTCTACAGGGCATCAGGGACTAAGTACCCTGCCTCCTGCCTGTTCCTGGNCTCTCACCAGTCCCCCAGCCCTCACACTTACTGCTCACCCCTGAACTGAGAGCTGTCTCGGTCAGAGGCCAACCTGGAGCTCCAGAGAGCAAGGAGACAGCAATTTGGTTATCTGTGATTTTTATAGGGTCCAAACTGCTGCTGGACTGGCCCTGCCTTTGCCCCATAGTGCTGGGAGAACTGCCAATCTCTCAGCATTAAGTCAACATCCTAACAACTTCGTCAGAGAGAAAGGCCCTCTCCACCCTGGGACAGTCATTTTAGACTAATCCCGGCTGGTGTAGGCTGCCCCTGCCCTCCCCTGCCAGCCTGCACCCCACCTGCCTGAGAATGACAAACAGCTCCATTAACGAATTCCCTCAATACAAGAGCAGTCTTTCCAGGTGAACCCCAATGCTCCCAAGAACGCAGATGACATCAGTTTTTAAAATGCCAACCTTGTTCTTTATTCTCACCCTTGACAGTTTTCAACAGAGTAAAGTCTGAGTGGAGATTTACCCATGGCCTGTGTGGGCCTTGGCTGCGGGGGCAGATGACTGAGCAGTAGAGGGAAGGACAGGAGATAGTGGGGACCTGGTGACCAGGAAGTCCCATCTGAGGGAGAAAGCAGAGGAGGGTTTCAACATATCTGAATTGGAAGGGACTGGGGGCCTTGTCAGGCCTTGTCAGGAAAGAAGTGTCCTTGGGTTTCAAATAAGGCAAGGATGATTCCTAAAAGGTGGGTGTGATGTGTATTGGGGAGGGGGACAGTGAGCAGATGTTTGACAGGTCAGGGACAAAGGCTGACTGGCTTAGGCTTTGGGGGCTGTGACTAAGGATGTGGGACCCAGCAGACAGGGCTTATGAGCTGGAGCTTAGAGAATGCTGAGCACTTGTGCTGGACAGTGAGGGGTCCCGGGAGACTCTGGGAGCTCCTGAGGGACATGCAAGTCCCACACCTGCCCCTAAATACTCAGAGGTTAGGACAGCTGCCTGGGTGCTGAGACTCCAGTTGGCAAGGCCCCTGATCCCANCTCACTGTGTCCCAAGGGCCCAGTGTTGTAAACTGTTACTTTATCTCATGCCTTTGGCTTTCGGGGTGCTAAAGTGTGGAACCTTCCGTGGGACTCAAAGGCTTCCTCTTCGAATGAGCCTTATTATCTCCAAGTCTCAAGGGACACCAGATCCACCTCTCCCTGCAGCCCTCAAGGCTCACTCAGACCCCCNTCAACACCCCATTCAGCCACTTACCTCCCAATACTGAGCCGCTTACACAGAGCAGAATCAGAGTCCAGGCTGGAGAGAGGACCGTGGACACTTCTACCTGCCAAAGATAGGAGCACGGATGGGTGTCCCCACCCCAGTGTGGGCTGTCCAGTGCTTTGAAAAGCAGTGTGGCAGCTCTTCAAAAGTTAAACAGCATTGCCAGGGTGTGGTGGTACACACTTGCCGTGCCAGCACTTGGGAGGGTGAGGCAGGAGACAGAGACTCTCCTTTAAAATAACAAATCCAAGTAGGTGTGGTGGTACATGCTTGGAATCCCAACCATTGGGAAGTAGAAACAGAAGAATCAGGAGTTCAAGGCCACCCTCAGCTATATGGAAAATTTAAGGCTAGCCTGGACTATATACATGAAACCCTGGCTCAGAATGTAAAGGTTCTTGCTACCAAGCCTGATGACTTGAGTTCAGTCCCCAGGTCGCACATGGTAGAAGGAGAAAAATCAACTCTTGCAAGTGGCCCTTTGACCTCCACACTTGCCCCNCCTCCATAAATAATTTTTAAAAATACTTTATTTTTAAGTTTTGTATGTATGAGTGTTTTATCTGCATATATGTTTGTGTACTGCATACCTAAATACTTTTTTTTAAGTTAAATGTGTTGGTGGCTGGAGGGATAGCTTAGCAGTTAAGAGCACTGGCTGTTCTTCCAGAGGCCTGGGTTCCATCCTCAGCACCCACATGGTGACTCACAACCATCTGTAACCCAAGTTCCTGGGGATCCTACACCATCTTCTGGCCTCCAAAGGCACAAGGCATGTATGTGTTGTAGACATACACGTAGGCAAAACACCCATACACGTAAAATAATAATAAAAACAGATAAATAAGTATTAAAGTCAAACATGTAACACTAGGGCTGCAATCCTGTGTCACGTGAGAGCATGTGCTTGCCATGCTAGAGACCCCGAGTCCCATCTCAAACACCAAACAAACACAGACAAGCAAACCCACCGGACTTACTCCAGAATCACAATTCTGCGCCTAGACATTCCCGTGAGAGCTGGAAATGTGCATCCTCCCAAAAACTCTTATATGAATGTGCACAGCATCGTTATCCACAGTAGCCAGAAAGAGTGAAGGGCCAGATGCCCAGCAACAGATGAATGGATAAACAGAATCTGCATATCTGCACAATGGGCTATTATCCAACCATAAACAGGAATAAAGTCCTGATTCATGCCGCAACATGACAACAGTATGCTAAGTGAGAGACTGCAGAAACGAAAGGCCACATGCATGATTCCATTATATGAAACATCCATCAAGTCCAAAGAGACAGAGAGGGGATTAGCTGTTGCCCAGGGCAACTCGGGGAGGGATGGGGCATGACTGAGGGTGAGCACTAAGGGTCTCTTGGGGTGATGAACATGTCCTGAAGTTCACTAGCAATGATGGCTGTCAGTTTAAAGATATTAAACCACTGGATTTTATACTTCAAAGAATTATTGCTAGGCCATGGTGACGCATACCTTTAATCCCAGAGCTTGGGAGACAGAGGCAGGTGGATCCCTGAGTTTAAGGCGAGCCTGGTCTACAAAAGCAAGTTCTAGGACAGTCAGGGCTACACAGACAAACCCTGCCTCGGAAAAACAAAAACAAAACACAAAAACAACAACCAAAAAGAATTACTTTTTAGTGTTGGGCCTTGTGCACGCTAAGCTAATGTTCTCTACCACTGATCCACAGGCCCCAGTCTCTAAAGGGTGAATTTTTTCGATAGCTAAATTGTATCTCAATAATTAAAATTTTTAAAGACTTAGAGAAATGTCGCTTCCTCCTCTTCCCTGCTCTCCCACTCAGTTCCTCACTTCTTCCCACACTTCTCCACCTGCCAGGTAGGGAATCCATTAACCTCTTTGTTCNGCAGNTCTCTGTCCCGACTTCCTCTACACAGGTGAGCCACATTGTTCTTTGGCTATTTCCTGCTATAAAGGGTAGTGCTTTTTATTTTTATTTATTTACTTTTTTGAGCTAGAGTTTAACTGTATAGCTCAGGCCAACCTTAAACTTGAGGTGATTCTCCTGCCTCAGCTGGATGACAGGGAAAGCAAACACCACCNTATTTACTGTGATGGCTTGAATGAGAACAGATCTCATAGACTCATATACTTGAATACCTGGTCCTCAGTTGGTAGAGCTGTTTGGAAGAACTAGGAGGTGTGGCTTAATAGCAGGGAGTGTGTCACAGGGTGGAGTGAGCTCTGAGGTTTCCAAAGTCCACACNATTCTCAGTTAGCTCTCTCTGCCTCCTACTTGTGCATAAGCACGTAAGTTCTCCGTCACCACGCTCCCCACCATGATGGTCATGGACCCTAACCCTCTGGAACTGTGAGCCTCCAATAAACTCTTTCAAAGTTGCCTTGGTCATGGTGTCTCTTCATAGCAGTAGAAAAGTAGAACTAAGACAACCATCTGAGACATTTTATTTTTATCTTTAACCTTTCTTTTTTTCTAGGGCTACAAGCCAAGGCCTGTGCATGCCAAGCAAAGCTGTGCCACTGAGCCATATCTCCAGTCTCAGCTGGCTTCCAATATCCAGTGACACACTATGAACAGTATTTCAGAAAAGGATAATGAAGGGCGACTCAGAGGCCATCTTGTCCTCTGCACTGGCTTTTGCAGGGCATCTGATTCCATGAAGTACAACCTGATATTCCATCTTCTGTGGAGTGCCACTAGCAGCTACTCCAAAACAGAAGCCAATTGTTTTGAAACAGAGTCTCACTGTGTAAGCCTGNGTGGCTGCCCGTGAACTGCGTGGGTGGATACATATGTGAAGGGTAGAGGCCAAAGGTGACATACTTATCAATTGCCCTCCACTTCACTTTCTGAGGCAGGGTCTCTTGCTGAACCTGGAGCTCACCTCTTCAGCTCTGCTGGCCAATGAACTCCAGGAATTTGCTAGTCTCTGCTCCCCCAGTGGCAGGACCACAGGCACAGGCCATCATACCTGGCTCCTTTTCTTTCTTATGGGGAATCAGAATGCAGGTTCTCACTCTGCACAAATGCTTTGCTCATGAGCCATCTCTCCAACCCCTGACTGATCTTTCGATCTTCCTGCCTCGGTCTCCCAAGTGCTGAAATCACAGACGTGCACCATCTCACCCAGCCCAACTATAACTTCTGTACTTCTAAAATTATTTATTTTTATTTTTTGTACATTGGTGTCTGGCCTGCAGGTGTGTCTGTATGAGGGCATCTGATCCCCTGAACAGAAGTTACAGACAGCTGTGAGCTGCCATGTGAGTGCTGGGAATTGAACCCTGGTCCTCTGAAAGAGCAGCCAGTGCTCTTAACTGCTGAGCCATCTCTCCAGCCCCAATTTCTGTATTTCTAACTGGACTCTTTGCTTTTCATTCTTGACCCTTGGACCAAGATGGCTTTATGGGACTGGCTAACATGGCTATCATAATGTCCCATCTCAAGACACCACACATTAAGAACCTCTATTTTGAGCTACCCCACATGTTGAGGGGCTCTCTGCAGGTTTTATTTTTGATTTGAGTATATGTAAATGTATGTTGTGTGATGTGGGGGCTGGTACCTGCTGTGGCATGTATGCAGAGGTCAGCATACAACCTTGGGTACCAGTCCTCATCTTTCAGCCTGTCCAAGACAGTGTCTCTCGTTGTCTGTCACTGTATACAGCAGGCTGACTGACCTGAAGCTTCTGGGAATTCTCCTGTCTCCATCCCCATGCACTGTAAGAGAGCTGAGCTTACAGGTGCACACCGTAGCAAGCGGCTTCACATGAGTTCGGGGATTGGAATCGAACTCCTCATGCTTGACCAGTAAGTGCTTTATCCACCGAGCCATCTCCTCAGCCCACTACAATAATAGCTTGGCAATTTGGTTGCTGGGATTAAAAAACATAGTAGTGGGGCTGGAGAAATGGCTGTTCTTCCAGAGGACCGGGTTCAATTCCCAGCACCCACATGGCAGCTCACAACTGTTCCAGCTAACTCCAATTCCAGGGTATCTGACACTGTCACACAGACATACATGCAGGCAAAACACCAATGCACATAAAACAAAAATAAATCATTAAAAANTTTTTAAAATATTTTTAAAACGTATTAGCTCAGGTACAGTAATGCACCAATATTGCTTTTCTCGTTGTTACCAAATACCTAACAAGAAGCAGTTTCAGGGAGGAAGGGTCTATGTTGGCATAGAGTTTAAGAAGAGATACAGTCCATCGTGGAGGGAAGGGATGGTGGTANGAGCAGGAGGTGTCTGGTCATACTGTATCCATAGTCAGGAAGCAGGGAGTGGACAGGAAATGAGGTCAGGCTGTCAAGCCTCAAGGCCCACCCTCAGTGATCCACTTCCTCTAGTGAGGCTTTACCTCCCAAAGTGTCATCAGCTAGGGACCAAGTGTTTAAACACGGCCACTTGAATGAGGGACATTTCACATTTAAACCACAGCATTCTACCCCTGGACCCCCAAGCTCATGGCCATGATGCTCAACGTATTTCAAAAGTCCCCAGAGTCTTCAACAGTCCCAACAGTGTTCAACAGTGTGGTGATATCTTATTTGTCCTCCCTAATAAAATTTATCTGACAGAGATCAGAGGAATTAGGAGCAAGCCACCACTCACCAACGCTGCCTCTACTTCCCAGGAGCGAAGCGGAGCAAAGAGACTGCCTTCCGGTCTAACTTGNTTAAGGGCGTGTGCTAACTTGCATTGCTATTGTTTTCTATTAGTGGCTGGCAGCCCCGTTTTTCCTCTGACCCTCAGATAAATTTTATTAGGGAAGACAAATAAAATATCACCACACAACAGTCCACGATCTCTTCTGAGATTTGAGGTTGTCTCTTAACTGTGAGCATCTGTACAACAACAAAATGATGATGATGATGATGATAACAGTAAAAGTCATGTATGCACAACATACAATGCACAGAGTGTAATTTCCATTCCAAAAGGGAGGATAGCAAAGAAAGATGAGACCAAAGCAAAACCAAAACCCAGCAGGGCAAATACCAAAACCTGCAGCTCCATGTCTGGTATCTGGGGCTTGTGATAGAGTCATCTGGGCTCCAAATAATTCGGGTAGGCTGCCTCTCTAGTTCCACTACCTGCAACACACATAGCCTCTCTCTTGGTTGGCTTTATTTGCTTCATGCTTGCAGCTTTCCTTGGTGGATGTCCCAGGGTCCCGGCAGCTCCCCTCTCCTAAGATCCCTGCTGCAACTTACACATCACATTTCCAGCTTCGAGCCACTGATTCTTAGGACCTCCTTGCAGAGAAACTGCTACACATCGTCTGGCCCAAGTGACCTTCTGAAACCTTGGTGCAAATCTCCATGACCCCCTCACTCTTCTTATATTTGCCATGCTTGAATATCTAGTACCATGTGGACAACATTGCCAAGCTCTGCTTTCAGCTCAGGATGTAGCTTTATCCCCTTGGACCAAATTTGTAGTGGCCTCTGTACATCTTGGTGGATGAATCTCAGAAAATACTTCTTAGATGGCTCGAGGTTTTTTTTGTTTTTGTTTTTTGTTTTCGTTTTTTTGTTGTTGTTGTTTTGTTTTGTTTGGTTTGGTTTGGTTTGGTTTGGTTTGTCTGTTTGTTTTTAGCAGAGAGACCCTGGATGGCTAATCTTGGTTGTCACTTTGACAGACCTGGGAACATCAGTTGAGGAATTGAGTCCATCAGATTTGTCTCTGGGTATCTCCGTGGGGCATTTCTTGATTGCTAAATTGATGGAGGACAGCCTACCCCATTGTGAGTGGTCCTACTCTTAGGTACATGGTCTTGTGCTGTATAAGAAAATCGGCTGAGGGCTGGGTGTGGTGGCACACACTTTTAATCCCAGCCCTTGGGAGGCAGAGGCAGGTGAATCTCCGTGAGTTTGAGGCCAACCTGGTCTACAAACCAAGTTCCAGGATAGCAGAAACCCTGTCTCAAAAATAAATAGACAGAGAAATAAATAAATAAATAAATAAATAAATAAATAAATAAATAAATAAAAAATAAACAAACAAATAAACAAATAAATAAAAAGAAAGTTATCGAGCAGAAACCAGGAACAAGCCAGTAAGCAATATTCATCTATAGTCTTTGCTTCAGTTCCTGCCCTGACTTCCCTCAGTGATGAATCATGGCCTAGAAGTATAAGATGAAATCAACCCTTACCACTCTAAGCAAGGACACAAACTAAAACCCTCTCTGCAGTGTTCTCAGGTCAGGCTCTCTTTAAATGAATCTGCATTTTCATACAATGCAGCTTTCAGTGGCCCGAGATCTTGCCCTCAGGGTACCTTTTTTTTAATCATCCAGGGCACAGCACTGGGTTTTCTCTTTCATGGGGGCAACCCTTTCAACAACTGCTCTTGCATCTCTCTTGCCTGCAGCTGTAAGCTCCCTCCTTCCCCCCACTAAACTACACATTTTCATATCTTCCTGCTTCACTCTCTCCTCCTCTCACTGTGGACCTAGATAAGAGCAGTGAGCAGTAGCCAAGACAGAGCCTGACTGTTGCATTTTGTCTTGTAAGTTCTTCTACCACACAAATTAGTCCACTATTCTTTTAGTTTGGCTTCATTGGACTTCTAGAACATGGGCAGAATGCACCCAGAGTCTCCGTTGGAATGTAATACAAATGACTTCAGGTCCAGTTCCCGAGAGTCTTTGTTCCCCTNTGAAACCTCATGAACTAGGCCTCCATTATACACATTTCCTTCCCTTGGCATTCTTGTCCTCTAGACTCCCATCAGAATGTCCCTTTGAGCTCTGCTTACAACTTTCTAGGGGATTCTCTAGTCCATAGGCCCAAGTTCTTTCACATTCCTCCTGCAAATCGATTCCAATAACCTAAGAACCCCCTGGTCAGGTTATTATAACAAAAACCCTACTCATGATACCAATTTTCTGTATCAGTGATTTTTATCATTGCTATAACATGCTTCTATTTAGAAAAAGNTTGTTTGAACTTACAGATTGAGAAAGGACACAGTCCATCATTGAGGGAAGGGATGGTGGCAAGGTCATCAGGTGGCTAGTCATACTGAGTCCACAGAGTGAACAGGAAGTGAGGCTGGGCTATATAATCTCAAGGCCTTCTCCAAGTGACCTACTTCCTCCTATGAGGTTTCACCTCCTGAAAGTTCTACAACCTTCCAAAACAGCACCATGAGCTGGAGACCAAGTGGTCAAATACATGAGCCTGTTGGGGACATTTCACATTCCAACACAACACCTGTAGTCCCAGCACTCAGTAGGCAGAGATAGGAGAATCATTTGACTTTGGAGTTCAAGGCCAGCCAAACTGATGAGAGAGGGAGAGAGAGGGAGGAAGGAAGGGAGGGAGGGAGGGTCAGAGGAAGGAAGAAAGGAAGAGAAAACGATCATTTTGAGTTTCACCTAGGAAACACTGTAACACTATTACACACAGGAACAGTAATGATGGGGTTTCTAACCCTTGCAGAGATCATTCTATTCTCAGGCATTGGTGAGAGGTCTCGATCTCTGCAGAGCTAGGTAGAAAGGGTTGGGTTATAAAGATTCTGACAAGTAGAAGGAACAGGGCTATCCCAGGAAGGAATGAGTTCCCAGTTACAAGGGGATTCAAGTAGAGGTTGGACAGCAGGTCAAGGGGCCTACAGAGACGGCCTTTCCAAGAAGGTCGGGAGAGGAGGAGGAGGAGAGAGAGAGAGATCCAGCACCAGAATGGATAGAATCAGCATGGTTCTGTAGGTCTGGATCCCAAGTCTGCTGTTTACTCCTTTTGTGACCTGGGGCATCTCCCTGAGGTTTAAGTCTGTCATTGGCTAAGTGGTACTAATAATTGTGAGGATTTAATGGGAAAACACCTACCCTTCAGGCTCTCTAATGGCACCATTAGATGACTAAGCTTATAAAAACCAATTGGCAGGGTCCTGGGGCCAACACATTGGCAAAGATGCATCATCCACCCCTCAGAAAACCTTGTTGGGCAGCCTGGCTCTTCCTGGCGTGTCTTGATCTTCTGCTCCCCAAAGATCAGGGCCACTGCCCCCTCCATCAGGCTAGGTGCCCTCAACANATCACTGTCTCTCTAGGTTTCTTGTCATCTGTCAGCAAGGTGAAAGCTGCCAGAGATGGGCTCTGAGACAGGCCTTCTAAGGGGTCTGGGACACTAATCAGCCACGTTACAGAGTATGTTTCTCTGCTGATTGAAACACTGTATCTTTACAAAATGAGGAGGCTGAGCTAGATGACAGTAGCACCTAGAGGCCACCATAAGGACTCCCCACAAATCAAGCTTGTCAACCTCCACATCTGCTGTGTGGGTGCTGCTATGCNGGTTCTGCAGTATAGCTGGTCTCTTGTCCAAGGTCACACAGCTAAGGAGCCAAGGCAGAGCCCATGAATGGGGCCAATGCANGATACCCCTCTTCTGGCTCCATACACTGAGGTATAGAAGGGAGCCTGAGCACTCTCTGGATGCCATGGCTTTGTGGGCTGAAGAAGACGCACTTTACCAGACATGACCCCTGCTCTACCTTAGAAGAGATGAGAGTTGTCCTGCCAGAGGCAAGGCTGCCTGTTTCCCTGCTTGAGGACCTTGACTGAACCCTTTAACTTCTCTGTCCCCAATCGCCATGTGCCTCTCTTAGAAAGCCCATTTTACAGACAGGGAAACTGGGACCATGAAAGGATAAAGAAGTTTCCCAGTAACTGGTGGAAGGAGGCTTGGATCCAGATCTGCTTCATTGTCCAAGGGCTTCTGTGCCCCATCCAGGGAGTTTGGCCAACACCCAGGAAGCAGAGACATGCTCNTGTTGTGTAGAGCCGACAGAAGAGCTTTTCTGTGGAGACAGAAAGAAGATAAAGCGGGGCAGGCTTTCAGTCCAGTACCAGGCGTAGACCAGGGCTAGGGGAAATGGGAGAGTCAGACCTGGTGTNGTCGTGGAACATTGTGCTTGAGTGGTGGTGGACAACAGCACACTTGAAAACTGTTTGGTCAGTCAGGTGGAGATACACTCAGGTGGCCAGGGACAGGGGTGACTGAGAGGTTGAGGTAATCGTTAACAGAGATCAGGAAATTGGAGGGATGAGTGGGCCCGGGTTTCTTCCCTGCAAGGTGGGCCAGCAGCAACCAGGGTGACCAGGTCTCTGCTGCCTCCCTAGTGCCACAGGTGTGGAGTCCACAATAATTCAAAAACATTAGCCACCTACCCCGCTTCTTCTCTTGCGTGACCCTGCCCTNTATTCTCTGTAGTTACAGAAGAACAGTTGATTAAAAAGACCCCAGCTGTGTCAAGAGCTATGTTAAGATAACCACAGAATTGTGTAAGCAAACACCCTGTTGGGCTTGTACAAACACATTGTTATCACAAATTGTAAGTCTGGTTGTAAAATGCTATCATAAGTTGTGAGTTCTGGGAATGTACCATCACCCAAGACTTAACCTCAAAGTGTAATAATTCCTTCTTGTTTCACCCCTGCCCCCACTAGTTGTAACTCTTTTGCTTTATAAAAGAACCCTACTCCCTCTGTTCGGGGTCTGGTACCCCGCGGTGATGGAATAAAGTTGCCTCTGGTCATCTAACTTTGGTGGCCTGGTGCTTAATATTTGTGTGATTCCCAGGCCCAACAGCAGGGTGCCATGCCCAGCCTACTGTCGCAGCCTTGGTCATCCGTAAATCCCCATGGTATTCCCAACAGCCTGGCGTGAGTGGGAATTACAGTTCCCATTTTATAGAGTAAGAAACCCAGGCTTAGTGTATTCCAGGGCATTCTGAAGGCCAGGCAGAAAGAGTCCAAAATCTGGGCCCTGCTGCTTCAGTCCCCCCAGCGCAGATAAGTGCCCGAGACAGGATAGGGCCGCTTTCCTTAACTGACTGGGACCCTCTGGGCACCTCACCAGGGCCTACATTCCTCTTCTCCAGCCGAAATCTTAGGAATGAGTGTGAAGATACAGATGGAAAGGAGGGGTGCTCGTCTCATTGGGTCCTCCCATTCGCAGCTGCCCTGCCTTGGCCCTGGCTGAGACCCTGTAGGAGATGTATACACCCCAAGTTAGTCAACATCCTCTGCCAGCATTTGGTAGGGCGTGCAGATCCGCCAGGACCAATGCCACACTAGGCAGTTAGCGCCCCGGGATGCTTTCCTACCGCGGAAAACACTGGGGTGGGAAGGAGGGAGTGCTGGGGCCTGGGCTATCCTCCCACTTCCCAGCCAGCACTGGCGGGTGGCCTCTAGGAGACGCGTCCTCTCCCGTTCGCATGCGCACTCAGCTGCCGGTCCTCGCTCGGCCATCCTTTCCCGAGACCACGCCTCTGTCTCCAATGGGCGGAGGCTTAGAGGTTGGGCGGGACAGAACGAAGCCCCGGGGTCCAAGCTCCAGCGGCCAAGCTCCAGCCCCAGCCCGCGGGTCGCCGAGGCAGCAACTCCCCTCGGAGTCCCAGGCTGCAGGGCGGGCTGGTCCAGCCTCCGTTCCAGTGCCCGCGCTGTGCCCTGTATCCCGGGAGTCCGGCTCCAGCTGCGGCGACGCGGCAGGTAGGAGGCGCTGCGCAGGGGGAGGCGTGTGCGAGCGCGTGTGTTTGTGTGTGTGTGTGTGTGTTTGTGTGTGTGTGTGTGTATGTTTGTGTGTGTATGTTTGTGTGTGTGTGTATTTGTGTGTGTGCGCGCGTGCATGCGTGCGTGCGTGTGTGCAGGTGCAGGTGCAGCGCGGGCCAGTGCGTGCCTTGGCAGCACGAATCGGAACAGGGGTTGCACATCCCGCGGGTTCAGGGCTGGGAGGTGAGCGCTGGCCTGCAGGCCTAGAAGGCGGAGCACCCCCCCTTTCCCGCCCCAAAGATCCGCCTCCACGCAGCCCTAGGTGAGGGGCCTCCCTTGCCTCCACCTGGGTATTTTGATGCTGTACTTCCAGTGCAGAGGCGCTGGTGTGTGCTTATCATCGGGCTTGACTCTTTCTAATCTTCCTTACAAGTCCCCTTTCCTGTCTCCACCTGTGTCCCCCTCACCCCATTCAACCTTCTAACCTTTCTAGGTGCCTCCATCCCATGACTTGGAGAAGGCATGAGGCCAAAGACCCCAGCTGTATGGTCCTGTGCCCCTTCTTGGCCATGGTNCCCAGGTTGAATGGGGGCCTTCTCCTTGCCTGCAGGGCTGGGTGTGTGGTGCTGGGAGCAGGGCGGGTCTGGCAGAGACTGGCTCCCCACCCCACCCCCAGCCCTCAGGATTAGAGGTGTAGGAAAGGTCTTCCTAAGGGGCTCAGAGCTGGAGTAGGACTTTGATCATTAACAGGTGATGAATTTTCCCCAAGCCTTTCCTGTGATGAGATTCAACCCCAGACCTCACACAGATGAGCCCCAGACGCAGAAGGGAAACCAGCTCCGCTCCAAGCCTTAGAGTCTAAGGTGACCCAGCCAGAATTGGCACCCAGGTCCCCAAGGCACAAGCCGTGGTCTTCTCTCTGTGCCAGAGGGTGGAGCACTCAGCCAGGGCTGAGGGCAGCTAGGTGTTCAGGGAGCTAGGGAGACCTTCCTGGGAAGCTCTGCCTTGGCAAGGGGGAGGAGGTGAGAATGATCCTCGTTGGTCCTTGCTACAGGTGAAGAAGACCAGAGGGTTGGGATGTGGTGGGTCCAGCTGGTGCTGCTGCCCGAGGCTGGGTCAGAGCTGAAGCCTGGGTGGAACCTGCCTTGAGAGGCTTCTTTTCCCCTTGAGAGGCTGGAGGGCCGACAGATAAGCCCCTGACTTGAATCCTGAGGATAAGGCAGTCAATACCAGGCAGGACCACCCTTGCCTGGGAGCTGATAGTTCATGCAAACAGGGACTGGGAGAAGTTCAGCAAGGTGAAGAAAAGACCTTAGAATTTAAACTGTGAAACAGGCCAGGAAAGAGCGTAAGAAAAGCACAGAGATGTGGGGCCGCAATGCCAGTCTGGAAGCGGGGTGTGTCTGACAAGGGCCATCTTTGGCTACTCTGAGGGAGAGATTACTATAGAGATTCCAGCAGGGAGAGTCCCCACTTCCTCTCTGTTCTTCTCAGCACCTCACCTGGGCTAGGTGTGACCAGAGAGGTGGAAAATCTGTTTGGAGCAGAAGTGGAAGGTCCAGGGGAAGCTTCACAGGCCCATTACTGGATAAGAGCAAAGGACTGCCTCCAAGATGGGGACCAGTGAGGTGGGGCTTGGGCACTGGTGGCAGGGAGCCTGTGGCTTTCGGTGAGACATCTGTGGGCTTTTTAGAGGCCTCTGCTGTCTCTGTGTTCATCTACTCTACTTTCCCTGAGTGCTCTTGGGATGGCTCTGAGATCTGGTCCCCCCCTCCCAAAAGAGGCCTTCCTTGGCCTCTCAGAGGGCATTGGGAGGCCACTCTCCACTCGCCTCTTGCCTGAAGGGCCTGCCCTCTCTCTCCTCAAGACTGGCTCCTTTGCTTCCTGCTTGTCCATGCCCTTAAAGCAGAGAGCTTTGCCTGTGGCTCAGTTTCCCCTACTGAGGCTAAATACTGCCTTGTCACAGAGACTTACGGATGATNATGGTGACATTAGCTCTGGTCACTCTGCACTTGACTATGAGGTGTTTGGTAGCCAGTTGACAGCCATTGTCACTGGGTCCCTTCATTGAGGAAAGAGAGACTTGTTTTGAGGCAAGAGGACTAGACAGCAGTTGGGTTTTTTTTTCCCACTGAAGTGGGAGCCCCCTTGACTTTAGTGAATGAGAGGACCTGCTGATTGCTGTAAGTCCCCTGCTTACTGTTCTCTGTCAGACGGCCAAGTCCTCTGGCCACCCCAAACCTCCCTGGGGAGGAGCAGGGGCACAGCAGCTGAGGGGAACCCTATACATGTCTTGCAAAGGGCTCATAAATGTGAACTCTGGCTGTCCCCAGTTACAGATAGCAGTCTGTCACACCTTCTCCAAGTAGCCCTATAGGCTGGGCGGCCCCTGGCAGGCTATCTGTAGCTTGTCATGTGGACTGAGCCTTCCTCTCCCCATCTCAGTGCTTGTGGGGCCCCTCCTTACTGCCCAAGTCCTCCAGACATTCTCTTTGCCCTTTCAATCCTTGCTTTCTTATAGTCCCCTAAGGTCCCCAGGCTTGACCTTCAAGGCCCCCACCTCTCTAGCCCATTCTCTGGGTAGTGGTGCCACCCTGGAGTTGCCTCAGATCAGGTGGAACTGCTAGCTTTCTTTAGGCCTTAGGCCCTGTCTTTCCTTGCAAACCAAAGGCAAACTGGGCCNCATGCCTTTGGGGTACCAGCCTGGACTTCATGAAGCCTGTTCATGAGGTTGTAGAATGNGTGCTGNCCAGTAAGGGCTGAGTTGCCACACCCTGTAGTCATTGCTGGGACCATTGTTCTTGGGACCCCAGGCTTCCCAGAGTTGGTTGTGAGAGTAGGGTGGATGGCCTGTGGATGTACCCTGTGGTCTTATGTCTCAGTGGAGCACGTGGTCAGGTGCCACAACAGACCAGGCCTGTTCATGGGCACCAAGTTGCCCATCACTCTCAGGTGTGCACAGGTGTGGGACAAGGGCTGAGAGTCCACTCATGTCTGCTTCTGCCTAGCCAGACTCTGTTGGTACACTCTGACCCTGCTGGGTAGGCTGAGGTAGGGACTCCGTGACTTCTCACTAGTAACTGTAACAGGGAACTTCATGTTACCTTGGGGGGCAGTTCAAGCTGTAATGTCATCCTTCTCCAAGCAGGAGGGAGCAGTTAGGCCCCATCACTCACCCTGTGCCCTGTTCCTCAGGGCTATTCTTCCTCATCATTGCTGAACCCAAAATGTCGGAAAGTCGGTGGCTTAAAACTATGTGGATTTATTTTCCTCTGGTCCTCGGGATAGCAGAAATGAGCCTTGTCCAGGGGAGAATCTGGTTCTTGTCTCCTCTAGCTCTTGTGGCTGCTGACATTCCTTGCGACTGAGTCACCCCAGTTTCCACTCCATCTCTGTTTTCCTTTTCCTCTTCTGCGCTTAAACCTCCCCATGCCTCCCTATCTTTCTGTTTTTATTTAACTTTTATTTTATTTAGGACTGTGTGTGCATGAGGTTTGTGTCTGGCTGTCCACATGCTGTGGCTGGTGAGTGGAGGTCAGAGGGCCGTTTTCTGCAGTTGTTTTACTCTTCCTACCTTTACATGAGTGGTGGAGATGGAACTCAGGAAGTTAGGTGTGGGCAGCAAGTGCCTTCACCTGGTGAATGGGGGTGTTGGCGCCCCCTCCCCATTTTTTTTGAGCCAAGGTCTCCTGTAGCTCAGAATATCCTCAGAACTTGAACTCCTCATCCTCATACCTCTGCCCCCAAAGTGTTAGGGACACCAGTGTGTGCTGTCACATATGGCTTCATTCATTCATTCATTCATTCTGGGCAGTGGTGAGGAAGGACCCCGGAGTCTTGCCCATGCTAAGCAGACACTCTGCCACTGAGCCACCTACCCAGCCCTGCTTCTCTCTGTCTTATAAGCACACTTGCAGTTACCGTTAGGACACATCCAGGATCCTCTCCCTGTCCAACTGCAAGCCTTTAGTGCTACACGAAGCCCACGGGGTCTAAGGATTCCCATATGGATATCTTTGGGGCCATTATCAGCCCAGGGAAGAAATGGATTGTTGTGTCTTTGCAGACAACCCCCCCCCACACACACACACACCAGCTCTCTGGTGCTCACAACAGCTGGTTCCCTTAGTCAAGGTCCTGGATATGTCATGAGGTCACTCTCAGTGACTTAGTGTGTCCTCTGCCTGCTTCCTTTCGGTCAGGCCCAGGGCTGCTCTGTCTCTGGCCCTGGTGCTCACCCTGAGCCCACGGGAGCCAGAACCTAGTGATATTAGGAGAGGGGACTGTGCCACCATGTCCCTGCAGTCACCCCAGTGACTGGATCCCATCCAGCTAGGGTTTAGGGTAGAGTGTAGCTCATGGGAGATGTGCATTCAGTAAAGCTAGCGCATGGCAGGTCATTGAGCTGGGCATNGTGGCTCATGACTTTAACTCTAGCACTTAGGGTGGCCAGTGGGGGCTAGGCAGTGGGGGGCAGAGGCAGGCTGATCTCTGTGGTCTATATAACCAGTTCCATCCTAGGCCAGCTAAGGCTAGAGAATACTTCTGAGTGGGAATGGGTGTGGGGGTGGGTTGGGCCTTGGTTCATAGAGGTGAACTGTTTGGCCCTTCCTGACCCTTCTTCCTTGTTCTAGGAGTGGGGCGTTTCAGGCCCAGCTTGATCTCCTGAGCTCCAGCTTGTCTCTACCTGGGCATGGGGAGGGGACACTGGCATCCAAGGCTGCTATGGGCAAGAACTGCACTCAGCTCAAAGCAGTGCACAGGNCCTGGACATGTCACTGACATGTCACCTTGACACCTGGTNTGCCATCCTAGGAGGCAGTGTCTCCAAGGGAGGAGCCCAGCTGACCCAGAGCACCCTGGCCTGCGGGCCATGGCCTGCTTTTCATTCCCACAGCCAGCACCAC